>CM076578.1:612615615-612718154 GCA_034641835.2 Pinus albicaulis | reverse complement strand
TCTAGTTTTCTATAAGGCCACTCATGTAGAATAGTGGAGTAAAGTTTGGAGAATATATGACCCATCATAATAGTTCAGTAGTTGTTCAGATCAAAAATGCTCCATGACTTGTGGATAGGATGCATGATATGTCTTTTTCAGGTGTTGAATTTTATAACTACGGTAGGTCTTCATAATGTAAATTTCATTTATATATTTTATTTTTGAGCATGTTCTTTTGTTCATTTCAAAAATTGAAAATTTGAACTTTAAATTTAAATATTTTGGCTCCATTGAAGCCTAGTTGGCCTCCTCCTAGTCAAGTCGACTAAGTTGGAAAGGCACCCATTCGGCAAGGAGAAACACTATATATTCACATTTGTGCTCCTCCATTTGGTATCCAATTTGCACCTCTACTGTGGAAGAAAAATTTGGCCCTATCGGAGGCGAGTCTGAGGATCTTAAGTGGATGAATCTAAGGCAAACTATCTATGGATAATTCGAGTCTTCCTAACGCAACAAATATGTGCATCTCAAGTCATCAATCCTATTTGTTAGAACCAATGTTTCACCAAGTTTCAAGACTATGGGGGTACAGGTACATGGGGACCTGTTATCACGCAAATTTGTGTTGAGAAATAAATAAGCTTATAAATTAGGGTAGACTTCTGTTAACTTGATAATTACTTGTGAATGTTTGTTGGCTTCTTATTAGATTTATGTTCTCTTCATCAAGCAATTACCAAAAATGTGCAAAACATGAAGATCACAAAAGACAAAAGAACACAAAGATGTAAGCTCCAACCCAGGGAAAATAACCCACAAGGGAGAAAACCCAAACAAATCCTCTTCTTATAGCATCAGATCAAAGTGAGATATCAAAGACCCAAGACCAAGACCAAGACCAAGACTGCCACAATGATCCCAAATCAGCCATGCTCAAGCCTCCTCAACAAGTCAAAGTCAACTCAAAAGTCAATGCTAATCAAAACTTGACAAATCTGGTCAAATCACAAAATTTGACCCTGCAATTTCACATAGTAACCCCAGAACCAGTGTTGCCAACATCTCGATAACAACCCGATTTTATCTCGAAATCAAGATTTTTTTGGCCTAGCCAATGTTTGCTCGATTTTTACTGATATTTTGATGGTATCTTGATTTTGCCGATGTTCACCGATTTTTACCAATATTTTCCCGATTTTCCTGATTTTTTGGTTTTCCGGGCCTTCACCGAATTTATCCCGATGTCGATGTTTGCAACATTGCCTAGAACCTTCACACGTGTGAGCTGAAATAGGGCACAAAACAAAAATGTCTCTCCTTTGACTTCGCTCTCTCATTTGACTTTCGTTGAATTTCTTCTTCTTGCACAAATTTCGATGTGAATAAATGAGTGAGTGATTGTTCTCCAAAGTGGTCGACTTGCTATTTATACCATTGTTTTAAAACTTCAACTCGGATTCAGAACCAGCCGAGGGTCGACTTTGATTCCGACTCTAACTCGGTATCAACTTGACCTAGTTGATTTAAATGACTCGGTCGTTGTAAAAAGTACATTAAATATTTATTTTTTTATGAAAAAACATATTTTTAAAGATTTTCATTCATGTTTCCAAACTCAAAGCATTAGAATATAGAGAGAAGACAACATATGATCAAAGTACGCTCATGAATATATCTATTATATCAAAATAGCACAGTGTGCATTGTCCAATACATGTAATATATAGAGATCAGAACAAAAACACATAACCAAGGAGGCTCTAAATGGCCTTTACAACGAAACATCACTAGTCACTACTGCTAAACAAGGCAAGATCATTTGGTTCAGACACTGAATCAAAGTCAGAAAGAGAAACCCATGGCTCCTCCTCACTACTGCTCCAAAAACCAACTACAACTCTTCACAAACTCCTCACAAATGCTCACACAAACGCAACGAGATAATTGTGAGTAAATGTGAGCGGGGGTAGAGGCATTAAGAAAAAAAATAACAAAAAAAAATTGAGTTTGAAGTCCGAGATGTCAACTTTTTTCCCTGCAGACTAACTCAGTCGGTTTAAGACGGGCTAAGTCGAAACGGTATCTGGCTCGGTCAGTTCGGTAATGGACTAGCCACCAGACCTATTTTTCTACCTAGGCGACCAGGGTAGGCATCTGGCTCGGTATACCAAGTCGAATCTGATTCAAACCGGCCTTGTTTTAAAACAATAATCTATACATACACATCAAGGAGGTCAAAAAGATCTCTCTTCTAGGCCGACTTGTCCTGGAGGGCCAACTTGGTCTATGGAGGACATTTTAACTCTTTTTTACTCTAGAAAACTAATGTGTCCTTTTCTTACAAGAAGTCCAAATGAGACTTTGACTCAATTACATTTCTTTGACTCAAAATATTTTTTCTTTTGACTCAATAAGCCCTATCAGCATGAAGAACATGCTTTGAAAAGAAATACAAATAATAAAAATTATTATAATAATTACATCGATAGCACATTTCAAATTCATTATTAAGGTCAGTGCTATTTAAATTTTCAACACTTCCTCTTAACTAGGGAGGTAATCATAATGAGATGACAGCGTATTCTCAAATTGAAATATTATCATAAGAAGAGATTCAGATTGATAAGCATCATCATAACACCATAACCAACATTTTCAAAAATAGCAAGGCCTTGACTAATAAGCTCTATCTCTCCACTAGATCAGAGCACAATGCTAGGAGGCATAAATTTGGACACCACCGCCGCCTCTCTATGCACATACCCCATCCGTATGTTCACCAAGTATGTCCTTACAAGACTATTCTTATCTTGGATATCACCCAACCTCAAAGAATATCGGTCCTCGAGACTATTTTTATCTTGGATTCAAATCCTCAAAGAATATCTCTCCCAAATGCTTATCCAATCCACCATTCTCCCTACCAGTTCCTTCGTTAGGCTTACGACTATTAGTCCTGGCCATAGTGCATGACACAGGCCTCTCAATCTAGGAGGAATAACCAAAACCCTAAGCTTTTCTTAGAAATATTCATTAATGCATAAACTACCTATCCTTCCTGTGGAGATTTATTGTAGCTTCTCGGCTCCTATCCTCATCATACTCTCGAATCATAAAATTCCTCGAGCATTAATGGTTCTATGGCAATCTTCATATTGAATCCATCGTGTCATCAAATAGTTCATCAAATGCCTCATGGGGCCAAACTTCTTCACAATTGCTTACACAAGCCTTCACATATTTCTTCGTCCTGCAACAAAATTCTACTTTCACGCTTTTCCAAGAAATTATATTAGCTTCCAAACTTTAGTAGTGTTGATTTCTAGTAGCATCGGATGTGCTCTAGCCTCAAGAATTTGCAGGGAGGCTAAGACATGTATTCCACAAAGTCAAAATTTCTGAATACAATAATACAAAAATCCTACTGCAGTATCTTGATTTACTTCTCCTACTTGTGATTTAATTATACAAGTTATTTTCAGAAAATACCTAAGTAAACACAACTAGCAGCCTACACACATTACGCTCATTCGACAAAGTGACGGATTTTTTAGACAATTGTCCTTAGAAAACCCAATGCGGGAAAACCAGTACAGCAGATATGAGGGTTTATTATTATTAAGTAGAATCTGAGTACAACAAATCGAGGCACCTTACTAGTTAACCCGACAGAGAAAATAAAATCTGCAGCAATACCTACTATTCCAGACACTAATAACTGCACTGATTCACACCCTCAGAAGGATTTACAAAACTCAGCCCCTTTTTGCCTCTAGAAACCACAGCATTGCTCTGAAGTTGCCTATGTCAGCCCTGCTAGCCTCTGCGTGCCCCTGAGCTGCTCAAGAGAGGGCTGTGTAACCCCAGACTGGGTGGCACGATCCTTACGCTGCCCTGGATGGCCTCTGCGTAACCCTAATGGCCCCCTACTACCTCAGCGCTGTTGTTTCTGGGCCTGCGTAGCACCTGTGTAGCGACTGAAACCTTCTGCGGTGTGCAACTACTGCGTAGTTGTTGTGTAGCCTCTGCTTCCTCTGCACTGCACCTAGTTGCTACTTCTCTACCTCTTGCTGACTCTTGGCTCCGAGATCAGGTCATCCCCTTAGCCAATACTACCCCTCGCTGCAGCTAAAACACTTCTGGAAATTCTTAGCAAACCCACCCTAGAATTCCAGCTCTGCCTCCGTGTGTGCGTCTCCAACTGACCCCAAACCTTTCTCTTATACTTTTTCATTGACTCATCAACGATCGTGATTTAATCTCTTATCGACGGCTGAGATTAAAAGACTGCTTGATCCGCATCACTTAGAACATTTCATCACATGAGTTTAATTAATTCACTTTAATTTTTCTAATTCCCTAAGTTAGACTTAGGGTCCTCATTAAAAAAATAATTATTTTAATATTTCACACACTACATGAAATTTCTCCAAACGCTTTCTGGGTTTTGGAGGTGATGTGTCTTAGCCCCTACACAAAATTTCAGGGCTAGAGCACAATCAATGCTACCTCAAAATCTCAACACTCCCTCTTAGCACATAGTGTGCTCTAGTAATACATCCACACCACGTATCACAAGATCTCGAACTCAGTCTCTGCACTGCTAATGCTTGGCTTGCTGTCGTCCATCCACTGCGTTGTTGCTTCCTGTATTGCTACCCATGTCACTACCACTGACACTGCTACATCTATACTGCAGCTCCCTCTCAAATTGTTGCATCACGTTGCCCATAGCACTGCCACTTCTAATTGTTGCACTACAACTTAGTTGTTGAGAAGTAAGCAACTAAAGGACCCCTGCCCAATCTTTGACAGACAAGTTAGGATGCATCTCATCAATGGAGCTCCCTTGGCTGCTGCTCTGCATTGTCCTCCTTAAGCCACTAGGCTCCTACAACTCTGCACAGTGTGAGCACTACGTCTCTGCTCTACTGAAGTCCCATCAGCCTCTGCGTTGTTGCCTCTACTTTGCTGCTACCTTTGCACTACATTGCTCTCTCTACAGCATCTCAGTACTGCCCCCTGCTTCACTGTGATTTTCTGCAACCATCTCTCTACTTGTCCCGCTACCGTCTTAAGACTCTCGTAGCTCGTATGTGATCCAAGAGTCGGGCTTACTCAAGGATTTTGCCTTCCCTCTGTAGTTTCTCTACAGATCCATATCGCCCCACTTACGTGGCTCATGAGCACTCATGGCTATGTCATCATCACTCCCATCATCCTTTATTGTTGTTGCCTTGGATTCAGAAGATCCTTTGTCCTTCTTCTTAGGACAAGTGCTGGCGAAGTGTCCAAGTTCACCACAATTAAAGCATCGAACCTTGCATAGGTCCCTCTTCTTCTTCCCTTGTTGCCTTTGTTTCTTTGAAGTAAGGGTTGCATCATCTTCCTCTTCTTCCTTCACCTTGACAAATCCGCTGTCATTGCTTTGCCTCTTGGTGAGTCTCTTGACTTCCTCCTGACAGAGGATTGCCCACATGTCCGCCCAGGATGGTAACGTTGCCCTGCCCAATATGCTCTGGACAAAATTTTTCCATTCCTCAGTGACTGCATTCAGGGCAGTCCTTACCAAGAGCCCTTCATCCGGAGTTGCACACATGGCAATCAGTTGATCCCGAGTAATCTGAAATCGGAAAAGGAAGGGATCTATCTCCTCGCCCTTTTGCATCTGGCATAGCCGTATCTGATTCTCTAGAAGCATGTTCCTTTGAACGAAGCTTCCCTGATACATTGTCTCCAAAGCAGTCCACATCTCATTTGTCGTGTTCTTCTCGACAATATGTGGCACGACGTGATCTTTAACTCCATCCATGATCAAATGCTTAGCCCACGCTTGATTTTCATTAAATTTCTTCAGAGGATCTAATCGGTAGGCACAACTAGGACATTTGTTGCAGGGTTCTTGATGTTGTACTCATCCAGGACAGTCAGTATCCTGGCTCTCCAGATGACGAAGTTGGACACGCCATCCAACCTATCCTGATCTCTCAGTCCATGAGAAGCCATCTAGCTCAAATCTGTCAGAACAGATACTCTTCTCCCTCTTTCTGCTGAAATACTCAACAAGGACGTTGGATCTGGGTTTCTTGGCGATTAGAAACCCTCTATAGTAGTTGCTCCCTCGGACAACTGATTTCCCTCCTGGAAATCTTCAGCCAAAAAAGCAATCGAACAATTCTCTACGATCACCCTCCTGATCGAATCTCAGATCTGTTTGGTGCAAATCTATTGAGTAACTGTCTTCCTCCCGTTTTTTGTCAACTTAGCTAGGCACAATCTGCACCGGCAGAATCTTCACCACACTAGCAACTTTTGAACATCTGAAGCACTGCTTCCAAACCACGGCAACACTACACAACCCAAAAATTTGATTGCATTCCTCTGTCTGGCTTCTGCGTGAGCAAACTAGCTCAGTGCAGCCTCTGCGCAGCGCATGCTGCTTATGCGTCCCTCTAGAAGGTATTTCGTTGTCTCTGCGTCAACCACTACATGTCCTCTACTGGGACAACGTCCTCCTAGTGTTGCGTTGCCTTCTTCGAATTCTCTGCTGCTTCAGCAGCTACCCTGCAGCAAATATGTCTTCAGAGGATTTGCTGGAGATTCAACTTGATCTGCAATCGCTTTGATACCATGTGAAAATTTCTTAATACAATAATACAGAAATTCTACTGCAGTATCTTGATTTACTTCTCCTACTTGTGATTTAATTATACAAGTTATTTTCAGAAAATACAGAAGTAAACACAACTAGCAGCCTACACACATACAAATCATTTATAGAATATTATGCTCATTCGACAAAATTACACAGATTTTTCGTACAAATGTCCCAAGAGAAACCCAATGCGGGAAAACCGATGCAATAGATATGAGGGTTTATTATAATTAAGTAGAATCTGAGTACAGCAAATCTAGGCACCTTACTGGTTAACCTGACAAAGAAAATAAAATTTGCAGCAATACCTGTTGTTCCGGAGACTGAAAACTGGATTGATTCACACACTCAAACGGGATTTATAGAACTTGATGCCCGGGCTAACCTCTCAAGCCATATATAAAAATTACAATTTCAATTTAAACCCCACAATCCTCAATTTCCTTTACAAGTGGAAGTTTTACTCTCTAAACAATAGGTATAAAAACCTGCATCCTAGACCACATTCTTATGCGGAAGCTTTTCATAATTTGTGGTTTAAAACCCTTTGATAAGAACCCATCAACCTTCATATGTGGGGTAGCTTTACCTTTTTCAAAACCATAATCTAACCCCTTCTTATAATATGTCGAATTAATATTCAACCATTATACTAAACCCATATTAACCTTTGACCCTCACTTCACCATTCCACTATTCGGCAAATATTTAAAATGGGATATAAAACCATAAACCCACATAACATTAAGTCTTGCCACAACTATACTTCGATCCCATTTAACATTTAAACCTCAACACAACATATTCGGGCCCACACTTATATGTATCGACCATGTTAGCGATGGTCACATTACTTCACACTCCCGCTGCGTTCCACTAACCAACCTTATGCATTCCACCTTTACAAACCTTGATTTTAAATTAAAACAAACCCCAACAAACGTGAGGGTCCGCGCGGGTCCCACAGCTCTATATAAACGTACCTTGGTTTAACTCCCTCGCAACTTGAATTGTGAACACCGTTGATCATCCAGCACTGACCATCAGACGGATGTCGCACGTATCGCGTTTTTTTAACCTCCGAGCTTTAATGCTCCAAAATTACACGAAACTCGTGGTATTCAAATACCACTCTAACACACGTGTCAGGTGCCGAAGACTATCGCATTTTTTTTTCAACATTCAGCTTACCACTTTTGAGAAGTGCGAGACCGCTGGTTTTCAGTCTCAAACCAGCCTTCACTGTTTCTTCAAGGTTTCGACTATTTCGTTAGCTCCAGGTTCCATTTCTTATTGTTTTCAATCCCGCTTTATTCTTTGACTTCGCCCTCAAATAAAGCCCTTTCTCCTATAATAGTTCTTCGGCAATTAAACCCTGATTCATTATCTCAATGCCTCTGCCATCGAAATGATTCCTCGAATCATAATTCCTTCGCGCTAACACTTCGTCTGCGGTTCTGTTATGCGTATTTTACTACACCATTTCTTTGCATCATATTCCATTGGTTGTCCACGATCTCTCCATTCAGACTCTCTGCCATTCACTAACTTATATGAACACCATTCCAATGATACCTCCCGCACTAATCATAATTGAATTCAAAAAGAGTCGAATACGACTTCACCCTTCTGATATTACTGTATTGTATTTACACCATTGAATGTGTAATACCTCCCCCTCTATATGTGAAACCTCTACACAATGAAGTCTCAAATTTTGACTTCAAAACCCCTGATTCATTGCACCGTGTACTCACAACAAAGATTTGTAAATTCTCCTTGAAATGTTTTATACGAACCAGTTTCAGTTACATCTAACCCGTTCCTTGTAATTGACTCTTCAACCATTACAGAATTTAAATATACTCTATGTCTAGAATCTAGATTACCAAATCCATCTCGAATGGAATCGATCCATCCTATGGTCGAATTCCCAAGTTTGCAATTACAATTAAAAGCACAGAATTCAATCTATATTGTAACCAATTTCATTCACGCATTATATAACTCAGAAATGATCATAACTCAGAAATTTAAGTTCTAGATTAATACACACCAGATTACATCAAAAATCTTCCTCGGCCTAATATTCTGTATCAGTGGCCTCTTCCTACAACCTGCCCGAAGGCTTACAAGAAAACTCTGATTCTATTCTACTCTGTCTCCGGATCTCCAGATCTCTACTTGATGCTTACATTTATACCAAAGATGAATGAATTGATTCAGCTTCTTTAACATCTCAACAAAGATTCTTGGAATTCTCCAAAGTCCTAAATTTAGCCTAATTCCCAAAAATTGTTGAAACTGACTCTTCACCTTCCTAACTCAATCAACTTCCCTCATGTTCTCTAGTGGTTAGAGAACATTTACAATTCCTCACTATTTTATTCAAAATACTAACAATTACATGAGAATTTAAAAATATGAGACCCCCCTATGTCTACTTAGATACAAAGTATTTAATTGTGCCTAATGCCCTTGCATCAGACTCCCAAGGTTCAATTTGTTCATGATCTCCTAATCATGTGTCTTTAATCTCTGCCTCCTGGATCCCATACTCTGTTTTTCTGCTGTCCAACAGCTGCATCATCCTTCAACTGCACTTCTCCAGGTCTCCATATCTTGTTCTGCAAATTACCTCCAGCTATACTTTCACAATCTGCTTTTGTCTTTCCTTTGTTAAAACTCCTCTGCTTTCTTGTTGTTGTACGCTGCTTCTGAGACACCTTCATCATCAGTCTTCTAATCCTTTCAATCTCCATGTCCAGCTTATCTTCTAGCTGGAAATTTCTTTGCCCACTGCTGTTGTCTCCAATTTCTGTTGCTGCCAATGTTGTTGCTGTTACTGCCTCCAAGAATTTTGCTGCTTTTACTCCGGCTCTTGCTCTTAATTGTTGAGCCCTTGCAACCACCCTATCATCCATACCCTCTTGTCTTCTGCTACCGAAAAACTCTTGCTGAATATTTCTTAAGACATCTCCCTCTGCAACAATTTTCTTCTGTCCCTCATCTGCAAATTTACTTTTAAAAAGTAAATTATCTTTCAATTCTCTAAAAGCAGTAACATAATCCTTCATTTCTCTTTGTATACTAGTAAGCATAATGAAATTCTGCAAACTAGTATCTGCTCCTATTTCTTCCACAGTTTCAGGCAATTTCACTCTAGTGTCTGCGATCTCCTTCCCCTGTTTAAATGTTTCCAGCAAACATTTCAGCCACTCATTTTGTACTTGTTTCACATCATCAGTGTGTTGCAATTTAAATTCAGCATCTTCTTCTCCTTCCTTAACAATCTTCAGCAATTGTCCCTCATCTCCTTGATTGATTCTAGCAATCAAATCAAGTTCTTCAACCTCTACATTTTCATCTCCTATCAGAATAGACTTCTGACTCTTCATCACTGTAGTAGCTCCACAAGTCTGTCCTTCAATCTTCTCTTGGTTATTCAAACAAGCCAACTCTTTCTTGTCACCAACAGTAACAAGTTTCTGCATATGAGACATAACTGTCTCATCTTCTTTCTGCAACAGTTCTTCTCTCAAGACAACTCCAAATGATGGATTGTTTTCTGCAATACCTGTAAGCACAATCAAATTGTCAGTTTCAAAATCACAAGACCCAATGGTCTCACTTGCTGATTCAATCACCAAGTTTTCTCTCTGCAGTTCCAAGTCTCCTTCAGGACTCAGAAAATCTTCACTATCTTTCTCCTCAGCCTCTAGATTTATCTCCATTGTTCCAATCACCAAGTTAAAATGATGATCCTTCACTATGTTTTCAGCTAACATAGTTTCCTTCTTATTAACTTTCCTGACAATTTCCATTTGTTGTTCTTCCTTGCCTGCATGATTAACACATGAGCCTTCAGCACTAAAATTACAAGGTCTCAATGCTTCTTCCTCCTATGACAACACATCAGTATGTTGTTCTGAGTTTCCTTCTAATTCCTCTATCAACACATCAGTATGCTGCTTTACATTCTTCATCAGATTGTCAGTCAGTCTCTCTTTCTTTCTATCATCTGCTTCATGAATGTCCTTCTGCTGTGATCCACCAAAATGAACTCTTTCATTTTGCTGAATCATTTTCTTATCCTCTATTCTCTGATTGTCATTCATGACAATTCCTTTGTCTTGCTTCTTCAGCAATTCATCCTGTGCATAGGTCCTCTGCTTCTCCAATTCTCTTCTTTGAAAATCCAACCTTTTATGCAATTCTACAACTTCAATTGGAGTAGATTTTGGGAATATACCTTCACTTGTTCTTGACCAATCATCTGCTGGTCCTTCATTCTCAACCTCAATACTCTCACTAGACTCCTTTGTCTTCAATTCCTCCTAAGATCTAGCTATCTCAGCATTGATCTGAACAGATTTCAGATTCAATCTCTCTTCCTCAACAAACTTTAAAGTTTGTTCATCTTCCTGTGATGTACCTGCAAACATACACAACTCTTTAGTTTCAAAACCACAAGACTTTTCAGTCTTGGTTGCTTCTTCAAGCACTTCCCTTTGAACAGATTTGCATGTGGAATCTTCAAATTCCATCCTTGGCTCCAGAACTCTGAGTTCCTCTTCCTCTGTAGAACCTCTAACCACCTCACAATTGTCAGACTCAAAAATACAAGTCTTTACATCTTCCAGTTGATCTGAACTTGTCCAATAACTCAGGAAATCATCAATGATTTTCTCTTCAGCAAGACAAGCTTCTTGCTGCATTAAGTCTTCATCATGATTCACAAGATCTCTTACAGATCTCCATTCTTCACTTGTACTTTGTTCTGCTTCACAAACAGAAACTTCTTTTCTCAACTCAGCTGCTCTGAGTTCTTCTTTCAGTAAGGCAATCTCCTTTTGCCTCAACCTCAACTGTAATGGTTTCCATTTTACTCTCTTCTTCATGAGCCAACCAACTCTCTGGCTTTCCTCTATCCTCTTTTCCAATTTATTAAATTTCTCATTGATCTCAACTATCTCTTTCCAATATTCTGCATCAGTCAACTGCTGCCTTATGCCATTTGCCTTGGCATCTGCTTTCTCCTTTCTGTTGTGGCCTCTCTCAGAACCTCTGCAATCTCTGCTATGACTATCAGTAGTCATCTTCTCCTCCATGAGTTCTTCACTCACAAGCTACACTAAGCCTCTGCAACAGCAAGCTCTCCTGCTGCCACTTACCTCACCAATCTTTTCCTTCGGATCTGGGCTTTTGGCAAGTACTGGTTCCCTATCTACTAGAACCTTTTGAGCACTCTCTTCTGCTCTCTCTAGGCTTCATTCTGTAACTTTTCAAGAACACATCTGTTCTTCTTTCATCCAACCTCTGTTGGGAATCCTCCAGGTTCTGCCACACTTTCTTTTTCACTTTAGAATCCTCTACTTGACTCTTTTATCACTGCTCTCAAAGCTGTGATCTGCTTTTGTTGAGATTTATTCAATTGCCTGCACTCTGAATTCTGCAAACAATTCTTCAAACCAGAGTTAACCACTGCTCATCAACTCACCTTCTCTCAAGAACACTACAATTGTTCTCCCTATCCAGTCTTTAGCTGAATATCAGAATCACTACTATCACCATCAAAACTCTGTCTTCATTTTTTCTGCAACCATGATTCTGCAATCATAAATTTCAAGTCAGATTTAAAATTATTTCACCTGCAAGATCCCTGAATGATCTTGTTCTTCATTCATCCAGTTCTGCCAATCTCTATTTATTGTAATTCTATGTACTTTGCATATTAGATTTCAAAATCTGATCTTCTTCCTTCTCTCATCACACATTCAGATTTAATTACAAAATTTTCTTCAATTCTCAACAGAGCTATCCTGCTCTGATACCACATGATGCCCGGGCTAACCTCTCAAGCCATGTATAAAAATTACAATTTCAATTTAAACCCCATAATCTTCAATTTCCTTTATAAGTGGAAGTTTTACTCTCTAAACAATAGGTATAAAAACCTGAATTCTAGACCACATTCTTATGCGGAAGCTTTTCATAATTTGTGGTTTAAAACCCTTTGATAAGAACCCATCAACCTTCATATATGGGGTAGCTTTACCTTTTTCAAAACCATAATCTAACCCCTTCTTATAATATGTCGAATTAATATTCAACCATTATACTAAACCCATATTAACCTTTGACCCTTACTTCACCTTTCCACTATTCGGCAAATATTTAAATTGGGATATAAAATCATAAACCCACATAACATTAAGTCTTGCCACAACTATACTTCGATCCCATTTAACATTTAAACCTCAACACAATATATTCGGGCCCACACTTATATGTATCGACCATGTTAGCGATAGTCACATTACTTCACACTCCCGCTACGTTCCACTAACCAACCTTATGCATTCCACCTTTACAAACCTTGATTTTAAATTAAAACAAACCCCAACAAACGTGAGGGTCCGCGCGGGTCCCACAGTTCTATATAAACATACCTTGGTTTAACACCCTCGCAACTTGAATTACGAACACCGTTAATCATCCAACACTGACCATCGGATGGATGTCGAGCATATCGTATTTTTTTAACCTCCAAGCTTTAATGCTCCAAAATTACGCGAAACTCGTGTATTCAAATGCCACTCTAAGACACGTGTCAGGCGTCGAAGACTATCGCGTTTTTTTTCGACATTCAGCTTACCACTTTTGAGAAGTGCGAGACTGCTGGTTTTCAGTCTCAAACCAGTCTTCACTGTTTCTTCAAGGTTCCGACTGTTTCATTAGCTCCAGGTTCCATTTCTTATTGTTTTCAATTCCGCTTTATTCTTTGACTTCGCCCTCAAACAAAGCCCTTTCTCCTATAACGGTTCTTCGGCAATTAAACCCTGCTTCATTATCTCAACGCCTCTGCCATCGAAATGATTCCTCGAATCATAATTCCTCCGCGCTAACACTTCGTCTGCGGTTTTGTTATGTGTATTTTACTACACCATTTCTTTGCATCATATTCCATTGGTTGTCCACGATCTCTCCATTCAGACTCTCTGCCATTCACTAACTAATATGAAACACCATTCCAATGATAACTCCAGCACTGATAATAATTGAATTCAAAAAGAGTCGAATACGACTTCACCCTTCTGATATTACTGTATTGTATTTACACCATTGAATGTGTAATACCTCCCCCTCTGTATGCAAAACCTCTACACAATGAAGTCTCAAATTTTGACTTCAAAACCCCTGATTCATTGCACCGTGTACTCACAACAGATGTTTGTAAATTCTCCTTGAAATGTTTTATACAAACCAGTTTTAGTTACATCTAACCCGTTCCTTGTAATTGACTCTTCAACCATTACAAAATTTAAATATACTCTATGTCTAGAATCTAGACAACCAAATCCATCTCGGATGGAATCGATCCATCCTATGGTCGAATTCTTAAGTTTGCAATTACAATTAAAAGCACAGAATTCAATCTATATTGTAACCAATTTCATTCACGCATTATATAACTCAGAAATGATCATAACTCAGAAATTTAAGTTCTAGATTAATACACACCGCATTACATAAAAAATCTTCCTCGGCCTGATACTCTGTATCAGTGGTCTCTTCCTACAACCTGCCCGAAGGCTTACAAGAAAACTCTGATTCTATTCTACTTTGTTGCCGAATCTCGAGATCTCTACTTGATGCTTACATTTATACCAAAGATGAATGAATCGATTCAACTTCTTTAACATCTCAACAAAGACTCTTGGAATTCTCCAAAGTCCTAAATTCAGCCTAATTCCCTAAAATTGTTGAAACTTACTCTTCACCTTCCTAACTCAATCAACTACATGAGAATTTAAAAATATGAGACCCCCCTATGTCTACTTAGATACAAAGTATTTAATTGTGCCTAATGCCCCTGCATCAGAACTCAGCCCCTTTCTGCCTCTAGAAACCACAGTGCTACTCTAAAGTTGCTTGCGTCAGCCTTGCTAGCCTCTGCATGCCCCTGCGCTGCTCAGGAGAGGGTTGCGTAACCCCAGACTGGGTGACACAGTGTTAACGCTGCCCTGGATGGCCTCTGTGTAACCCTGGTTGCCCTCTGCTGCCTCAGCGCTGCCTTTTTTGGGCCTGCGTAGCAGCTGAAACCCTTTGTGTTGCGTAGCCTATGCTTCCTCTACGCTGCTCCTGGTTGTTACTTCTCTGCATCTTGCTGACTCTTGGCTCCAGGATCAAATCATCCCCTTAGCCAATACTACCCCTCGCTGTCGCTGAAACAATTCTAGAAATTCTTAGCAAACCCGCCCTAGAATTCCAGCGCTACTTCAGTGATCTGCCTCCGTGTGTGTGTCCCCAACTGACCCCAAGCCTTTCTCTTATACTTTTTTGTTGACACATCAACGGCCATGATTTAATCTCTTATCGATGACTGAGATTAAAAGACTACTTGCTCTGCGTCACTTAGAACTGTGAAAATTCCACTGCAATATCTTGGTTTATTTTTCCTACTTGATTTAAATTAATACAAGTTATTTTCAGAAATTAGATTTAGAAAATACTGAAATAAACACAGCTAAATCCTACACATGCAGATCATTTACTAAATAATACGCTCATCCAACAAAGTGACAGATGGATTTTTGGACATAAGTCCTCGGAAAAACCCAAAGCGGGAAAATGGATGCAGCAGATATGAGGGTTATTTTATTAAGTAGATTCTGAGTACAGTAAATATGGGTTCCAGATCTAGAAAACACGACAGAGAATAAAAGAAATCACATCTGCAGCTAACATGATATTCTAGTGCCAAATATCTGATTGATCCACACCCGCAAACGGGATTTACAAGACTCAACCCGGATCTGGCACTAGACACCCTCAACACTGCCCCTAAATCCCCAACGTTAGCCATGCTAGCCTCGAAATGCAACTACGCTGCCCAGAGAGGGACTATGTAACCCCTAAGAGGGTGACACAGGCCTTACGCTGGCCCTGGAGACCCTCTGGGTAACTTCCGAAGCCCCCTGGAGCCTCTGCGTAGCACCTGCGTAACGATTGTGCAGCACTTGCGTAGCTGCTTCTCTGCGATGTCCTTGTTGCTGCTCCTCTGCCTCTTAGTGACTCTTGGCTCTATGATTAGATCATCCCCTTAGCCAATGCTACCCCTCGCTGCAAGAAATTCCTCCGGAAATTCTTAGCAAACTCGCCCTAGAATTCTAGATCTATTCCTCGTCTCTGCAACTGTGTTTCTTCTCCAACTGACCCTCAAGCCTTTCTCTTATACTTTTTCATTCATCTCATCAATGGTCGAGATTAAAACATTCAACAACAACTAAGATTAAAAGACTACTTGATCCGTGTCTTTTAGAACATTTCAGCACATGTGTTAATTAATTCACTTTAATTATTTAATTTTCCTAAGTTTAGACTTAGCAAATCCATTAAAATAATTAATTATTTGAATAACTTGAATACCAACTGAAATTTCACAAAACACTTTCTGGGTTATGGAGATCAAGTGTGTCCTAGCCCCTCCACAAAATTTCAAGTCTAGAGCACACCCGATGCTTAAACCAACTATACAAAATCTCAACACTCCCTCTTAGCACGCAGTGTGCTCTAGTAATGCATCCACACCATGCACTACAAGATTTTGAAGCTAGATTTTGTGTTGTTGATGCTTGGCCTGCTGCCCTCCATCCACTGCATTGTTGCTCTCTGTATTGTTGCCCATGCCACTGCCACATCTGTACTACAACTCCCTCTCAACTCGCTGCATCATGTTGCCCATAGCACTGTCGCTGCTAAGTGTTGCACTGCAATTCAGTTGCCGAGAAGCAAGCAACTGAAATACTTCTGCCCAACTGTTTGACAGATAAGTCAAGTTGCCTTCTATCACTAAAGCTCCCTAGGTGTTGATTTACGTTGTCCTCCTAGAGGCACTGTTATGCTGCAACACTGCACTGTGTGAGCACAGCCTCTCCGCGGTGCTGAAGTCCCATCAGCCCCTCTATGTTGCTGCCTTCATGCTACTGTTGCCTCTACATTACGCTACTCCCTCTTCAGCTCTTCAGCTCCCACTTCTGCTTCAATGTGACCTTCTACAACCATCTCTCAACTTTCCTGCTACTGTCTTAACTTTTAAGGCTCCTGTAGCTCATATGTGATCCAAGAGCAGGGTGGACTCAAGTATCCCACCAAAGTCTGTAGATGCTCTACAAATCCATTTCACCCCACCTCTTCTCTCGAGGCACATGAGCACTCATGGTTGCATCATCATCACAGTCATCTTCCTTTGTTGTTGCAGCCTTGGAATCAGAAGATCATTTGTCCTTCTTCTCAGGACAACTGATGGTAAAATGTCCAAGATCACCACAGTTAAAACACCGGACCTTGGAAAGGTCCTTCTTCTTCTTCCCTTGTTGTTTCTTTTCCCTCGATGCAAGGGCTGCATCCTCCTCTTCCTCTTTGACTTTTGCCTTTCCGCTTTCTCCACTGATATTATGCTGCTTGGTGACCCTCCTGATCTCCTCTTGGCAGAGGATAGCCCACATGCCAGCCCAAGATGGTAACGTTGCCCTTCCCAGAATGCTCTGGACAAACGTTTCCCAATATTCCGAGATGACATTCAAAGCAGTCCTCCCTAAGAGCCCCTCATGTGGAGTAGCACTAACGCCGAGCAGCTGATCTCGGATGGCTAGAAGACTGAAGAGGAATGGATCTATCTCTTCACCCTTCATCATTTGGAACAACCGCATCTGGTTCTCCAGAAGCATTCTTCTTTGGACGAAGCCTCCTTGGTACATCGTGTCCAAGGCTACCCACATGTCATTTGTTGTAGTCTTTCCAGCAATATGAGGAATAATGTGGTCCTTGACTCCATCTATGATCAAACGCTTAGTCCGCGCTTGATTTTCTTCATACTTCTTCAGAGGATCTGCGTCGGTTGGTACAACAAGAACCTTCTCTGCATGATCTTTGAGACCATACTCATCCAGAACTGAAAGGATTCTAGCCCTCTAGATATCATAGTTGGACATGTCGTCCAATCTATCTTGATCCCTCAGTCCATATTGAGCCATCTTGCTCAAATCCGGCAGAAACAGTGCTTCTTCTCCCTCTGGATCTGGGTTTCTTGGTGACTAAAAACTCTCTAGTAACTACTTCTGTTGAAAACTGATTTCCCTCCTGGAAATCTTTCACCCAAACAGAAATGGACAGCACTCTCTGATCCTCCTGATCGAATCTCAGATCTGTTTGGCTCAGATCTGTTGAGTAATTATCTTCCTCCCACCTTTGTTGACTTAGCTAGGCAGCACTGTTGAAGATCCGAAGCACTGCTTTCGGATCTTGGCAAAACTTTTCTGCAACAGAAGAAATGACTAGACTACGTCTCACTGACTGGCCCAGCATAGCCTCAGCGCTGCTCAGAAGTGGACTGCATAACCCCAGACTGGGTGACACAGTCCTTATGCTGCCCTGGGAAGGGTCTACGTAAGCCTAATGGCCTTCTGCAGCTTCAGCGTTGTCCTCTTCTGGATCTGCGTTCTCCTGCTGTCAAGATGCCCTTTCTGGTTCTGTTGCTTCTTCTTCCACCCTACGAAAAAATATTTCTTCAGCTGATTGTTGGAGATTCAGCTTGATCTGCTATTGCTCTGACACCATGTGAAAATTCTACTGCGGTATCTTAGTTTATTTCTCCTACTAGATTTAAATTAATGCAAGTTATTTTCAGAAATTAGATTCAAAAAATACTGAAATAAACACAACTACAGCCTACACATGCATATCATTTACTGATTAATACGCTCTCCAACAAAGTGACACATTGATTTTTGGACATAAGTCCCCGGAAAAACCCAAAGCGAGAAAACCGATGCAGTAGATATGAGGGTTATTTTATTAAGTAGATTCTAAGTACAGTAAATCTGGGTTCCAGATCTGGAAAACCCGACAGAGAATAAAAGATATCACATCTGCAGCTAACTAGATGTTCTAGTGCCAAATATCTGACTGATCCACACCCTCAAATGGGATTTACAAGACTCAGCCCAGATCTGGCACTAGACACACCCAGCGCTGCCCCAGAGGCCCCAGCCTCAGCCCTGCTAGCCTCAAAATGCCACAGCGTTGCCCAGAAGGGATTGCGTAACCCCTGAGAGGGTGACGCAGGCCTTACGCTGGCCCTAAAAACCCTCTGTGTAACCTCTGAAGCCTCTGCGTTGTCCTGCGTAGCACCTGCATAGCTGCTTTTCTGCGTTGTCCTTGTTGCTGCTCCTCTGCCTCTTACTGACTCTTGGCTCCAGGATTAGATCATCCCCTTAGCCAATACTACCCCTCGTTGCAGGAAATTCCTCCAGAAATTCTTATCAAACTCACCCTAGAATTCCAGATCTATTCCTCAGCTCTGCAACTGTGTTTCTTCTCCCACTGACCCTCAAGCCTTTCACTTATACTTTTTCATTCATCTCATCAACTGTCGAGATTAAAACCTTCATCAATGGTCGAGATTAAAAGACTGCTTGATCTGTGTCTTTTAGAACATTTCAGCACATGTGTTAATTTATTCACCTTAATTATTTAATTTTCCTAAGTTTAGACTTAGGAAATCCATTAAAATAATTAATTATTTGAATAACTTGAACACCAATTGAAATTTTACAAAACACTTTCTGGGTTATGGAGATCAAGTGTGCCCTAGCCCCTCCACAAAATTTTAGGGCTAGAGCACACCCGATGCTACACCAATTATACAAAATTTCAACAAGAACATTTCATCACGTGTTTAATTAATTCACTTTAATTTTTCTAATTCCCTAAGTTAGACTTAGGGTCCACATTAAAGATTAATTATTTTCATATTTCACACACTAGATGAAATTTCTCCAAAGTCTTCCTAGGTTTTGGAAGTGATGTTTGTCTTAGCCCCTACACAAAATTTCAAGGCTAGAGCACACACGATGCTACCTCAAAATCTCAATACACAATACCCAGAAATCATTTTGGGAAATTCCACCCGAAGACAATTTAAGTAAAATAATTAATTTTGTTCAATGTTAAGAGATGCCTAAGTCTAAACTTAGGAAATTAAAATAATTAGAGGGTATTCATGAAACTGGGTGTGAATCTTCTAGAAAAAGACAGAGATCGAGTCAAGATGATTTGAGCCATTGATTAGAATCTAATCTGGGTCTTTGATTATTCAACGAGAAGATTATAAGAAGATGCTCGAGGGGCATTTGGAACACACACATCGAGTAGGAGATCACAAGATCGATTTCTCAAGAGAGAAAAACAACAGTTGTGAGAGGAAGATCGAAGTGATTTCTTGCAGTGAGGGGCAGGGATAGTTGTCCGGTGAAAGATTTTCCTGATCCAGAGAGTGCAAAGCAGAGGAGGCAATAAAAGCCACAGAGAGACTACGTAGTGCCACGTAGAGGCAGCACAGAGCTTTAGAGGGAGTCCGAATTTTTGTTGAGGAAACAGTCGAGGTTAAGTCCCAAAAGTCGGAGAGGGAGTTTCTGGAGGCCAGTAGAGCCTCATTTCCAGTCGTCAGAAGATACAATGACAAGAGGGAAGGTTGCATCGAGTTGTGACACAGAGACTGCATAGGGTGACACAGTGACTGCGCAAAGGCAGCACAAAGTAGCTCATCCTGAGCTGAGGTCAGTGTCGGATTCCCATGGCAAAGTGAGATTTACTCAGGAGATTTACTTATTCGTTTTTCCTCTGTATGACTTGCCAGTTTTGACAGTCATAGACTTGTATTCAGAAACTATTGCTTAATAATACAAACCCTCAGCTACTGCACCGGTTTTCTAACATTGGGTTTTTCCTGGGACATTGCACAAAAATAACGATGTCGATTTCGTGTTTATTTCTCTTCTGCGTTGTATATTTGTTTCTGCAACATTTTTATTTTTGTGAAGACTGTAGTGTGTTAGTTTCGTTATTTACCGCAGCAAACAGTAAATAATTTTGTTCAGTTATATAACAAAATAGCAGAAACTTAACCAGTTGTTGTAGAAAGATTCCAATCGTGAAATTTTCACAAGGTATCAGAGCGCAGGTGAAGCAGAGAAGAGCTCAGAAGCAGAAATGAAGAGGGACCTTGAAGAGTTGCATAGGCAATAGATCAAAAACCCAAAAGGTTTGCGCAGTCTAGTGATAGGAGGGCAAGATTTTCGAGAGAAATTTTCTCTCTAAGTGAGTCGACAAAGAGTAAGATTTCCCAGATTGATATTTGTCAAGGGAGCAGCGCAGCAGCTTCTACTAGGATGCAATTTTCTGCAACAGTTTGTTGGGAGAGAGAAATGTCAGAAGAGGAAAGAAGAGCACACTGAGGAAATTCTGACCTCAGGGAATTTCTTGCCCAGAAATTCCAATTTCTGATGCAAAAGCAACAGTAGCCGAGAGAATTTTTGCTCACTCCAACAGGGAGTGCGTAGACCCAGTTAGCAGTTGCACAAAGGGTTCGAGGCAAACTTTAACATTGTTTTTGGGCGTGATGGCAGTAACTAGGTTGAGAGATCAGGATCGATTGGAGGGTGCCTCCAACAATGTCATCTGGAAGGAAAGGATCTCCTTCCTTCTAGATGAGCATGATCTTAAAGCCTTCATCGATAATGCGGTAGTTGTCCCCGCAGATCCAGATCGATTGAAAGCTTACAAGAAGGATATGGCAAAGGCAAAGAGATTGATACTCGATGGGGTTTCAAATCATATTGTTTCTCACATATCTGACAAAGGGACAACCAAACAAATGTGGGATGCATTGGTCATGTTGTATTAGGGATCTTCTGAGCAACGAAAGATGTACTTGGAAGAGAAGATGAGATCCACAAGGATGCAGAAGGGGGAGCGCATTGATCCCTTCCTTACGAAGCTTCAGGAAACCCAGGATAAGCTAGTAGTTGTAGGGTCAACGCCTCAAGCTACGAAAATGGTGAGATTGGCCCTAAAGAGCATCTCAGAAGAATGGCAAGTCTTCGTCTAGAGTATTCTGGACAGAGAAAGATTGTCAGAATGGGAGGGGATGTGGGTTTCTCTTCAACATGAAGAGAAGAGGTGTGACTCAGTAAAGTGCAAACTGGATGGCAACAACAGCAATAAGATGAATTCCAAGGAGGAAGAGCAGAATGCAACCCTTGCATCAAAGGGGCAGCAGGAGTAGCGAAGGTGAAAGAAGGACGTCTCGAAGATCAAATGTTTCAGGTGTGGTGAGCTTGGCAACTATGTTATGCAATGTCATCTCAGAAAGGACAAGGAAGAGAAACATGATCAGGAGGTTGTGACCGCAGGGATCGAGGAGGAGGATTTTGCCATGATTGCCCAAATACCTCCAGGGGAGAGGTGGGGTGATCTAGTACTGTAGTTCCAGAGAGCTGCAGATGGGCAAGATCCTTGAGGAGTCCACCTCTTGGATCAATACCTTGCTACGACAGCCCATATCAGAAGTAGCAAGATGGACCAGTGTTAGTTGACACATAGAAGTGTCGACGTGACAGTTACAGTGACTAGGAGTGCCAAAGACTGAGCAGAGCAAAGCAGAGTTGGAAGCAGTACAGTTGGCACAGTGCAGAGGCTTCAGAGGGTCAGCGCAGTGACTAGCAATAGTAAGAACTCTAGTGACAGATGCATCATACTGAACACAGTTGGTTCAGTATTTTGGATGTTTTTCTATTGCAACAACAACAGAGTTGCAGTGCAGATGCAGTTGGAAGTAGCATGCAGAGTCAGCAGTAGCACAGATGCAGTATTTGCGCAGTATTTGGTGGGCAGTGATGTCAGACATCAACAGCGTAGAGGGAGATGATACAAAGTCACAGTGATGCTTCAACAGGTTGCATTACTAGAGCGCATTCCTCGCTAAGAGGGAGTGTTGATTTCTAGTAGCATCGGATGTCCTCTAGCCTCAAGAATTTGCAGGGAGGCTATGACATATGTATTCCACAATACCCAGAAATAGTTTTGAGAAATTCCACCCGAAGACAGTTTAATTAAAATAATTAATTATTTTTAATGGATGCCTAAGTCTAAAATTAGCAAATTAAAATAATTAAAGGCTATTAATTAAAATGGACGTGAATCTTCCAGAAAAATACGAAGATCGAGTCAAGATGATCTGATCCATTGATTAGGATCTAATCTGGGTCGTCCATTATTCAACGAGAAGATTATAAGAAGAAGCTGAATGGGCATTTAGAACACACGCATCGAGTAAGAGATCAAGAGAGCAGCGTAGCAGCTGTCGAAGGAAGATCGAAGTGATTTCTTTCAGTGAGGAGCAAGGATACTTGTCCGGTGGAAGACATTCCTAATCCGAAGTGTGCAAGGCAGAGGAGGCAGTAAAATCCATAGAGAGACTGTGCAGAGGCAGTGCAAAGCTTCAGAGAGAGTCTGAATTTTTCTTGAGGAAACAGTCGAGCGTGAGTGCCAGAACCCGGAGGGAGTTTCAGGAGAATAGTAGAGCCTCGCTTCCAGTCAACAGAAGAGCCAACTGCAAGAGGGAAGGTTGGATCGAGTTGTGACGCAGAGACTGTGTATGGTGACACAATCACTGCATAGGGTGACACAGTCACTGCACAGAGGCAGCGGAGAGAAGCTCATCTCGAGTTGAGGTCAGTGCTAGATTCCCGTGGTAGAGTGAGATTTTCTCACGAGATTTACTTGTCAGTTTTTCCTGTGTATGACTTGTCAGTTTCGACAGTCATAAATTTGTATTCAGAAACTACTCTTAATAATACAAACCCTCAGCGGTTGCACCGATTTTCCCGTATTGTGTTTTTCCGGGAACATCGTCCAAAAATAACGGTGTTGATTGTGTGTTTATTTATTTTCCGCGTTGTATATTTGTTTCCGCAGTTAGTTTCGTTATTTACTGTAGCAAACAGTAAATAATTTTGTTTAGTTATATAACAAAATAGAAGAAACTTAACTAGTTGTTGTAGAAGGATTCCAATCGTGAAATTTTCACAAGTAGTATCTTTATTAGCAACAGTACTTGTCAAACTAATTAATATAGAACCAATTATAGCTCCCTCTTTCTTGCTAAGGTGGGTAAACTTCTTCTTGATCAATATTGAATCCAACATATCTTTAAATGATCAACAAACTGTCTCATGACTTCTTGCTGCTTTCTCTGCCTCTATAGTGTACACATATTTGTTATATGTCTCTCAAACATTATAGTTGTCATTCATTATTACCAGGGTTACCAAAACAAACGATGGTAATCCAAATTTCAAGTTGTAAGATCCTTCATGTCAATTTTTGCTTCTACCACCTTCTACAGTCGACATTATTTTCTTTTCATCATCTAACTTCATATTCTTCAAGAAATTATTTTGAATAATGACCAATGGTAGTATCAAAAAAGGTTCTAACTTCTACCAATGATGTGTTTTGCTGCTAGCTAAATGATAACCATCTAGGAAGATCTTAAATGTTTTGAATTTCTTTCCAACTATTTGACCAAGATGTAACATCCCTCCACTATTAACCTTTTTGCCAAAGTATGCTTTTGCATCATGTTCTTCCTATTGAACATGCTTTGTCAACAGTCCAAGGAAGTAGAATGCGAAGACCTAAAGAATTTTTTTCAAAGTTCAAGATCAATAGGCAGCATTATTTTATCGTTGTAAACTCAATTTGCAAGTTCAATTATGGAACAACACCTAGGTAAGCCTCTGATTTTGGCAACGAATTTCAACCTAGGAGGTTTCTTAACCTCACCGAATTATGTGTGTTCCTAAACATGGATAATCGATAGAGTTTTTCCTCCAACTTAGACCCCAAAACTAGGGTGGAACTCATTGACAAGGTCTTAGGTGAGTCCTAGTGTTATATCGAGTATTTTGTAAAAGTGGATTGGGAATAATTTAAGCTATTTGGCTAAATTATTTTATTACAAATCACTTAATCTATACTAGATCATATAGTGTCACAAAATTGGGTAATGTCATGCGGGTTTATACATAAATGTGTATTCCCCCCTTTAGGGTTGAATTAATTGTAATATTTGATGTGAACGATATTTTAGTGCATGGTCCCTCATACATAGACATTATGGCTAAAATATTTGACGGTGGAAAAATAATTAAATCCCCTATGGTGTCAATTAATTAATTTTTCTAGCTAAATTACATAAAAATCCTAAGCAAGAAAATTAACTAATTTTGAGTCTAAAATAATAATTAAGGAGAAAATAATTTCTCTCTAAGTGGAAAATTTGTGGGTCAAAGGAAAGTAAAATTTTGGAGGTCCCCCACCAAGGAAAACAAAGAATATTTTAAGAAAAATTAAGCCCTTGGACCGTAGTTAAGTCAAAGTCAAATTTTTGAGGAAATTAATCCAAAATATTAATTTTTGGATTAATTAAAAATGGGTTTTAAGTGAAATTCAAAATTTTCCTCAAAATAAAAATATTCGACTGTGAAGATTAAAAGATGATCAAATTACTTTCAATGGTCGATAATATTTTGATGAGGATCAAGCCAACTAGCAGTTATTTTCCACTTGGAGGGATTTCTCTATAAATAGCAGTCATTTTGCTTCTATTAAATATCTCTGGATGATGTAAATTCTGTAAAGTTTCTATTGAGCCATTGCTCTACTGGGAACATTTCTATATCATAACCGAGGGATGGAGGGGGTGACCTCCCATGATGGCGTGAAGGCAATATGGATACTTGTGACACAATGTAATCGATCACCGTGAGTTCAAGAGATTTTCTACTAAGAACCTTGTTTTTAGATGCAGAAGCAAGAGATTACTTCAATTTGATGGGCATTGACGTAGGTTTGTTCATGAAGGTTGCTTGAGCAATGAGGCAAGGAAGCTTGTCTACACGATCAGGACATGGATTGTTCTTCCACGAACAGGTTGCAATCGGTAATGTGACTTCGAGAAAGTTTGGACTTGGCAAAGAAGATTCCAGAGGGGGATGTTGTTGATCACGACAACTGTTTTAGAGTATGGGAGGATGTCAGGCCCTTAGGGTTTGAGTGCACCCAAGGAAACCTAGCCGAACCCATTTCGAATTGAAATGGCAAAAAAAAGACATTTCCCACAAGGGCGCCTCGGTGAAACAACCAAAGGCGGTGTGCGGAATAGAAGAGGGCGAATTTGGGACAAGGAAGCATGTCTGGCATATAACATAAACGAGGATTTAACCGAGGGCGAGTTGTCTATGTGATGGCCATTGCACGAAGGTCGACAACATGCGACAGAACAAGTGTCGTGGTGGAATGAAGGGGCATCGTGCAAGATGTGCACAACACGACTTGGAAAATGAACGTGTTGGGCATTAGCATGACGTGCAAGGCACATGAGGGTGTTTGCATTGGGACCGATTGGGTGATGGAGGATGTGTGATGGGTGTTTTTCCCACATGATGGAGGTCATCCCGTGCTCAAAGCAAGGAACGACCCATATCGTTTGTTCGAAGGAAGAACCACTGGGCCACGCCATGGATAAGAAACGAAGGTCGACTATGATTCTGTTGAGTCGACTAGAGAGAAGACTCACAACCATTCACCATGGTGGATCGTATATATATTAAAGAACGATATGGAGTGTTGAACAACAACTCGACCAAGCATTAAAGAAGAAGCACAAGACCCACAGAAGTAAAGAAGCCGAAAGAAAAAGGGAACCTAGGGCATGAAAAGGAAGGAGCAAAGTCTATGAGGCATGCTTGATGAGCCAAGTGAAGGGACAAGCGAAGGCTTTTGTTTGGATCTCTGTGGTAATTCAGTTGAAGGCTGAGCAGACCTACTTTCTAGTTTTCAATTCAAGGAGTGGGTTGCATAGCTATGCACGAACCTGGCTTTGGTTCCTGGTTCGATGTTTGAACCAAGGGGCTACATGAGTCTTGGTTTATGGTAGATCATTCGAGCTAAGGGTTGCACGAACCTATTTGAAGTTTTGCTGAAGTTTTGGTTGTTTTGGCAACGATCTATACAAGGGTTTAACCCAACAAGTGTATTAAAATTTCGAAGTTGTAAACCGAAGTTAATTGAAGGGGAGTTTTGTCTGGGAGTTCCCCATCCAATGGCATATTGTTGTTGTAAATTGTGTTGTTTTTTATATTGTTGCACATTGTTGTACTGTTGAAGTTCTATTTGTGAAGTTGTTTATGTTACTATTGAAGATAAGTAACCAAGTTGTTAATGAAGAGAAAGAAGTAAATTGAAAAAATGGCTACGTGTTGAAAAAAATTTAAGGGTTATTGTGTGAGGTTGTTTGGAACTAATTCCGCAAGTTGAGAGTGATCTCGTTAAAGGCACATAAGATAGAGGCATACTCCACGTGTTAGTAAGCCTAAGTTGGTCAAGCCAATAGGAAGAAAACACATTGTTGTCGCACAGCTCAGAGGGGACTCAAGAACCTTATGGTCGGAGGTGCGCCCTCAGGGTACACTTACGTCAAACTACAAATTAACAATAGAAAATGAACATTGAAATTAAAATGAGCATAAAGAAGTGAAAGTGAATAAAAGGTAAATAGAAGTGCAAGTCAGATATGGTTTTTTTTATATATTGGTTTTTTTCTCACTTCTACGTTCTATTTTTCTTTTCTAACCTTTAATAGGAAAACAATTGGGGGAGATGCCCATAAGTCCCTCTTTCATGGGCGAGATGCCCAAAGCACCGCTTTTCTGGGGGGGTTCTGAGAAGCACACCTTTCCTAGGTGGACACCCAGAAGTACCCCTTTTGGAGTAATCTGTCGCCCCCACTGCAAAACAAAATTCCCTTGTGTTTCCAACATAGTTAGTTTTTGTAGCATCAGATGTGTTCTACCCTTTAAATTTTGTGGAGAGGCTAGAATACAGGAGTTCTCCAAAACCCAGAAATCGTTTCTGGAAATTCCGCCTAGGAGTGGCTTAATTAGATTATTGACCAGTTTTTAAATATTTCCTAAGTCTAAACTTAGAGAATATGGTTAATTAATCAGAATTAATTAAGTCAAGGCAAGAATCATCTAGAAACTCAATTGGATCGACTCCAAGATGATCCTAGCCACTGATTAAGTTTTAATCTTGGTCATTGGTGCTCCAAACAAAAGATTATAAGAGGAGGTCGATGTGGTGATGGAGAACACACTTGAGAGGTTTGATTTCATGAGCAGATTGATTTCCAGAGTAGCAGCAGTCAGTTCCTGGAGAGAGAAAGAGTGTGAGATCGAAGCAGTGAGGAAGAGGGGTATAACCAGTGAAGTCGGTGGAAGGATTCCAAATCCGGTGAGTGCATTTGAAGAGAGGTAGAAGAGCCTTAGAGAGGTTGACGAAGAGGCAGCACAGTAGCCTCTAGAGGCAGTTTCAATTCTGCTAGGGAAACACGAGTTTCAGTGCCAAAAGCTGGACAGTGGTTTCGAAGGCCAGGAGATACATTTTCCTAGACAACAGCAAACCAGCCAGCTTGAGGAGAAGTTGGTTCAATATGAGTGGAGAAGTGACTGCATTAGAGTGACGCAATAGCTGCACAGAGCTAGTTTGGGCAGCTCACTTGGAGCTAAGGTCAGAGACTGGATTTTCCTGTGGAGTGAGGAACTTTCCTCACTAGATTTTTCTTGCCAGTATTTCTCTGTAGGATAACAGCTTTGGCATCCAATTGTAATCAAATTATTTCACTGTTTCTTAATAATAAAACTCTCATCTGTTGCATATGAAAATTCTATGAAACTATGGAATCCTATTGAAGCAACTGGAAGATATTCACCTAATTGTTAATTTTAACTTAACAATCTATTTGTAGTTTACTACGGCAAACATTGAATACATCACACCGCAATCTACACAAATAAACTGCGGAACAATACAAGTGTGGAAACAAAATTCAACAAGAATAGATGAGACACACATTTGACACAGTTATCTTTGGACCAATGTCCCCGGAAAAAACCCAATACAGAAAAACCGGTGCAGTAGCTGAGGGTTTATGTATTATGCAGTAAATATTTCTAAGTACAAGTCTCTGATTGACACATCCACCAAATCATGCAAAGAAACTGAGAGGAGATCTTGTGAGACAAACCTCATTCCTCCACGAGAACCTGGCACAGATCACCACAAAACTAGACTACGTTGTGCTGCCTTTGTGCAGTGATTACGTCACCCACGCAGTCTCTGCATCAAAACTATGGCTGCCCTCTGTCTTCTGCGTTGGTTTGTTTGATG
The DNA here is from genome assembly GCA_034641835.2 of Pinus albicaulis. Classification (NCBI taxonomy): domain Eukaryota; kingdom Viridiplantae; phylum Streptophyta; class Pinopsida; order Pinales; family Pinaceae; genus Pinus; species Pinus albicaulis. The sequence continues at coordinate 612,689,377 of CM076578.1, read as the reverse complement.
GCTGGAAACTGAGGCATTCTGGCCTCCGGAAAATCTCTTAGGGATCTAGCACTGGCCAAACATTGTCTCCTCAGCAAAATTGCGACTTCCCTTCAGGCTCTACGCAGTGACTGCATAAGCACTGCGACACTGGCTCTACGTTGCCTCTGTTGTTGTGCACTCTTCGGCTCAAGAATACTTCCAACCCAAATTACTGCCCCACTCTACAAAAGATCTCTCGATCAATTTTTCTCTCTGAGCATTGCTCAATAAAGAAATTGATCTCTTGATCTTTACTTCGCCAAATGTATTTTCCAAATGACCCTTCAAGCCATCCTTATAGTCTTCTCGTTGAAACTTCAACGGCCCAGATTAGATCTCTAATCAATGGCTAAAATTAACTTTTGACTTCATCCGCCTTTTCTAGAACATTCACACCTAAGTTTATTTTCCTAAGTTTAGACTTAGGGTACCTTTAAAAATAATTGATTATTTTCATAGAATACAATCCGGGTGGAATTTCACCAAACGATTTCTGGGTTATCTGGAATACATGTGTCTAAGCCTACCTGCAAATTTTGAGACTTAGAGCACATGTGATGCTACCGCAAAATCAACACTGCAACTGTTTTCCCAAGTTGGGTTTTTCCGGGGACTTTTGTCAAAAAATAACTGTGTTATTTATGTGTGTGTGCTAGCATTTATTCTTCCGCAGTTTTTATTTGTGAAGGTTGCAGTGTATTTATTTCGGTATTTTCTATAGAAAACTGCAGATAACTTGTTAAATTTAATTAACAATTAGGAGAAATAATATCATTTGCTGCAATAAGATACCGGTTTCAGAATTTTCACATGGTATCAAAGCGCAGATGATCAGCTGAAGAGCTCATTAGCGAAGACAGAAGGAGTTTCTTTGTTTAGTGTGGGAAGCAAATCAAAACCCTAGGGGGCAGCACAGTCACTTTGCCAAGACGCTGAATCACTTAAGGGGAATAGATTTATGAGAGACTCACAAATAAATTCAATTTCTCCAGATCGAGTAGCTCCAGAGGCACAGGGAGCCACCCCAAAGATGGCAGGCGTATTCCTAGTTGGACTCAGATTTTTAAGATAAACAGTTATAGGAGCAGAATGGGTGGCGGAAGATGGGCAATACGTAGGGAAAATTTTCTCGTTTGAACTTGAAGCCAAGAAGTTTTATTTCCTTGCAAATCGCAGTCATTTAAAGCAAAGTGTCTCATTCTAGAAGGGAGAGGAATAGCCGAGTAGAAGGGAACTCGTAGATTTTCGACATTTTTTTGAGATGGCCATCGTCGGGCTTCGTGATGGAAATGTTGGATGGGGCTTCCAACTACTGCCATTTGGAAGGCAAGGATGTCCTTCCTTCTATTGGTGCCTCTTAAACATGAAGAAGAGGTAGAGGTTACCACCTACATAGACTAGTCAAGGAGTACGTAAAGGAGATGAAAGTGGCAGAGATTGATCCTATATATGGAGTCCTAGCATGTAGTCTCGCATATCCTTGGCAAAGATACTACCAAGAAGTTGTTGAGATTATTGAGAGGGGGGTGAATCAATATTTCTTTTCAATTGTTAATTATTTCCAGTTAGATTATTCACAATTAAAGACAGAGAGGTGTATAATAATAATATTAAGGATTAATAAGAACTTCAATCCTTTTTTTTTAAATAATTGTATACAATAGATGAGTGAGGGCACCAACCCTTTAATGAAACATGCACCAACCTGTTTCCAAGCACCAACTTGGACTTTGATGAGGTTCTGACCTCTAGGGCTTTGACCCTATCTTCTCAAGGCACCAACTTTGTGTTTAGGAGCTCCTACTCCAAGGACACCAATCCTGCTTTGCTTTGTTATCAGATGATTGATTCAAGGATGCTCTATCGCACCAATCTACACCCAACTACACCAGCTATTATGTATCACTTTACTTTATCAATTATGTGCCAAAGACTTCACTACACCAAAATTTCAATACCAGACTATTTCAAGAAAACTGAATCACAGTGTTCCATAGTCCAAAGAATACTGCAACAATTTTGAGCTTGAACAGGTCCACAGGTGAGCCAAATAGCACAGTTCTGAGCTATAACAAATAGTCCAAATCACTACACTGTAATATAGTTTAAGAGGTCCCAACCACTTCAAATTAAAAGTAAATTTGAGCTTCAGTATGCAATACTGTGTTACTGCAATTCTAAGTCAGGAGAAATGAACACTGTAGTTGTTTACTGGTTCAAGCCAAACTTCAGAGGATCCGAGTTGTATTACATGGAGACAGGTCCGAGCCAAATTTCAGTGAATTCAAATTGTATTTCAATGAGACAAGTCCGAATTAAACTTTAGTCCATCAAGCTATATTACAGTGTGACAGGTCCAAACTTCAGGAGTTCTGTAACAGAATCTGATTCCTTCAATATTCAAATCTGTATATAGACCAAGGTTCTGTGATTAGTTCCGTAGCTTCTTTACCCAAGTCCTAGGGTCTGTTTTAGTTGCCTGTAGGTGTATGTTTTGTGGCTCAGTCTCAGTCCATCATCCGATTGATATCCTAAAATACATTCCAGACCTGCTCGTAATCTCCTCCTCCTTTATCTAATGCTTCCTCTCCTTTAAGTTCACGAGTTGTGAACTATAAGACTTCATTTATGTGGATTATCACCGAAGTTGTTGATCAAATGAAGTGTTTTAGACGTCTATATATACTGGTTTTGGAGTTATATGAATAGACATGTCGGTTGGGTGAAGGAGTATGAGCATACACAAGTCGGCTTAAGTCGGCTAGGCAAAAAATATATATTTTTTAACTTAAAAATTCAATTTCTCACAAACTACTACGAGTTTCGGGACAAATAAGGGCTCATTAGAACGGGAAAAATATACTCTACAAGATGGTATAGGACCCATGTGGATAGGATGCCTCCAAGGTGATAAAAACAATTTTTCTTTGTGACTGTATTTAATTTTTGTGTGCAGGAGATGAATAGGACAACATGCCTTTTCCACTGCTTGGCTTCTCCTTTGTTTGGCTTATCAATCATAGGATCATAATGTCATTATGTAGGACATCTATGTCATCATGATAGTACCCAACAAGTTCATGAAGATATAGCATCATGTATTCAATAATAGTGCAGTAATATGTCACAGTGCAACATCATTAGGAGAACTTCAAATGATATCTTCCATGTTATCATCTAGTCTTTCAACCTTCATCAAGTGTGTTCATTCATTCAACCTGTTGCCATCAATGACAACTTGGATTAACGCAAATTGTGGGATGCTTTAGCGACGTTATATCAGGGTACTTTCATGTAGCGAAAGATGTATCTCGAGAAGAAGCTGAGATGTATCCAGATAAAGAAAGGGAAAGGCATAGACCCCTTCCTCACAAGGATTCAGGAGGTCCAAGATCAGTTGTCGGTTATTGGGGCAGCATCTCAAGCCTCAGGGCTAGTTCGATTGGTGCTTAATAGCATCTCAAAGGAGTGGCAAGGCTTTGTCCAAAGTATATTGAGCAGAGACAAGTTACCTAGTTTGGACAGGATGTGGGCTAACTTACAGTAGGACGAAATGAGGCGAGCTCTTTTGAAGAGCTCCATTCGTGCCAGCAGCAGCGGATCGAAGCAGGTGAAGGAGGAGGGGAATGTGGCCCTTGCATCTAAGGGTCCCAATCAGGGACAGGGGGAGCATCAAAAGAAGAAGGACCTATCAAAGGTCAAGTGCTTCAGGTGTGGTGAGCTAGGCCACTACAACACCTAGTATCCTCTAAGGAAAAAGGACAAGGAGGAGAAGCAGGACCAGTAGGCTGCTTCTCCAGAGATCGATAGGCTTTCCTCTAAGCTGGAGGAAGACTTCACTATGTTCGTCGATATACCTCTAAGAGTGAGGAGGGGTGACTTGGATTTCTAGCCCCAGGGCGCTACAGATGGGCAAGATCCTTGAGGAGTCCACCTCATGGATCAATACCTGGCTACGAGGGGCACACAGTATTCAGTACCAGGATGGGCCCGTGGCAGTTGGTGCAGTCAGATGCCAGAGTGACAGTTGCAGAGACTAGTAGCAGTGAGATACTAGGGAGCATAGTGCAGAGTTGGCAGCAATGCAATTGGCACATTGCAGAGTTAGCAACAACACAGAGTTTTCAATGGACAGTGCAGAGGATAATAGCAGTCAGAGACTCTGGTTACAGATGCATCATTCTGAGCACAGTCGGTTCAGTATTTGGGATGCTTCTCAATTGCAGTAGTTGCAGTTGCAGCAGCAACATATGAGAGGGAGTTGCAGTGTAGATGCAGTGTTGGCAACAGTTCAGCAGGATCAGTAGCAGCACAGATGCAACTCATATCAGAGTTGCGTAGTGGTTGGTTGGCAGTGGTAGCTAGACATCAACAGCGTGACAGGATATGATGCAGAGATAGGGTGTTGTGGCAACAGGTGCAGCGCTAGAACACATTCCTCGCTAAGAAGGAGTGTTAGTTTTTGTAGCATCGGATGTGTTCTACCCTTGAAATTTAGTGGAGGAGATAGAATACAGGTGTTCTCCAAAACCCAGAAATCATTTCAAGAAATTCCGCCTAGAAGTGGCTTAATTAGATTATTAATTAAATTTTAAATAATTCCTAAGTCTAACCTTGGGGAATATAGTTGATTAATCATAATTAAATAATTCAAGGCAACAATCATCTAGAAACTCACACGGATCGACTCCAAGATGATCCTAGACATTGATAGTGTTTTAATCTTGGTCGTTGTTGCTCCAATAGAGGATTATAAGAGGAGGCTGATGTGGTGATGGAGAACACACTTGAGAGGTTCGATTTCATGAGCAAATTGATTTCTAGAGTAGCAGCAGTTAGTTGTCGGAGAGAGAGCGTGTGAGATCGAAGAAGTGAGGAAGAGGGGCAGAGGCAATGAAGCTGGAGGAAAGATTCCATATCTCATGAGTGCATTTGCAGAGAGATAAAAAAGCCACAAAGAGGCTAACGCAGAGGCAGTTTTGATTTTGCTAGAGAAAGACGATTTTCAGTGCTAGAAGCTGGAAAGTGGTTTAGGAGGCCAAGAGAGACATATTCCTAGACAGCAGCAGACCAGGCAGCTTGAGGAGAAGCTAGTTCGATCTGAGTGCAGAAGCGACTGCGCCAGAGTGATGCAGTCACTGTGCAAAGCCAATTTGGATGACTCACCTAGAGCTGGGGTCAGAGCCCAGATTTTCCAGTGGAGTGAGGGAATTTCCTCACTTGATTTTTCTTGCCAGGATTTCTCTGTAGGATTGTCAGTTTCGACATCCAGTTGTACTTAGATTATTTCACAGTAGTTTAATAATAAAACCCTCATATGCTGCACCGGTTTTCCCAAGTTGGGTTTTTCCGGGGACCTTTTTCCAAAAATAATTGTGTTATTTATGTGTGTGTGCTAGCATTTCTTCTAGCGTTTATTCTTCCACAGTTTTTATTTGGGAAGGTTGCAGTGTATTTATTTCAGTATTTTCTGTAGAAAACTGCAGATAAATTGTTAAATTTAATTAACAATTAGTAGAAATAATATCAGTTGCTGCAATAGGATTCCGATTCTTGGAATTTTCACAAACATTTCACAAGAAGGGGAACATGGCGAAATGTTTCTCCATGTGTCTCCTCGTGCCATGAGAGTGGGAAACGTGGGGGGAACATCCCTCACCGTGGAGGACGCACCCCTATGGAGTACCGCAAATATGTGGGGAGTAATTCTACAGATCCCCCAGATGTGTTTCCCCACCCTCATGTCCTAGAAACTTGGTGGAACATTGCGGAATGCTATTAGTGTTAAACAACGATGTGCCCTTTCATTGACATGTTCTTGATGATACATCAACAAGAAGAACATCTTGAGCTGCAACATGTATGAGAGTTGTCTTCATGCTGTTTTGCTCTCCACCCTTCTATTTGTAGATAGTGATTTCTTTCTATCCTCTAATCCAAAAGGGTTCTAGAGACAAATATTATGCATTTTTTTGCAATAATACAGTTAAAAGTTGAAACTAAATTTGAAAACACAATAATTTTGGGTATCAACACCTAAGGAACCCTTACTGCCAAAAAGGTGGTCAAAATTTCCCACCACCTATTCCTATTCCTATTTTTATCAAGGCACTTGATAGGCTTTTAATGAGACCAGATCATGCCAATAGGTTCAGTGAAACAATGAAAAAAGAGAGGATTAACATTCCAAGATGATCTTCTATTTCTATCATGTGTGTGTATTTCACAAGGAACTAACATAATGTCACAACTAGAAAACACCGACTGTAAACATAAACATAGTCATGCAGTTTTTCACACTAACGTATTCAACATTTCAACTTCAATCTATGAAATTACCATTCCTGGTGATTATTACATTATCACTCGGTGATTCCTCCAATATGACGAGCATCTATCCCCAGTACATTTCAAAATTTGTCAAAGCAGGGAGAAGCATTCTCGATTGGGGACATATATTTATGATTATTGACACAAATGCAAGAAATGTATTTGCTTGTTGAAGAGATTCATACAAGTGCAATATAGAATGCCAAAATACAAAATAATCAAAGAACATATAGAAGTCATAAACTTGCTTCAACTCAAAATTGCAAGATATCAAACACATACAAGTAAGTTTCAATAAAGAAACAACTGGTCATAGACGTTGTAAAACTCAAAGAAAAAAAAAACATGAGAAGAAAACTCTGTATAAACAAAAATCTTGGAAACATCATTCACATGGTCATGGCGTCATAATGGTTAAAAACAAGCATATTGCAGTACCATTTTCTAGATGATGAAATGCTTAATTAAAATCACAGGATGTATTGTCATTTGAAGACCATCTCTTACTTCTAACGGTGGAACCCAACATGATAAAATGTCTCGGTCATGATATGTACTTCAATGAGACTTTTGGCAAAACAAGCAAATCTAAGATCGAAGGAAAACAAGCTTTTATTTTCCAAACCTTGCTGCACAAATCTCGTCTTAGAAATGTCCCAAGTGCACTCATTGCCCGATGCCGAATCTCTGCTGCAACCTAAACAATCATATATTTTGATCACAAGAAACACACAAAAACAAGATAGAAAATATTACTCTCTTTGTTTTGATATATAGTTTCTACTCAACTTATTGTTTCTCTTTTAACTTGGGTATTTAGGAGCAACACAAGCAGTGCTACATAAGAATAAGGATTCATCACATCAACAATTTTGCAAAAACAAGAAGCTAAAAGCAGCAACGAGATCTATTTTCAATGAGAAAAATTCAACAAAACTCTTATTACCTTTCCAATATGCCACACTGAACAGGGCAGCAGTAATCCACCAATGGTCTGTAACACATGTGGTTGCCACCAAATGCCCAATTCATGCATCTCAAATAATTTATCCAATAACTGTGGAAAAAGGAAACGAAAGGACATATTTCAAGACATTACTAAATAACTACACTTCCAATAGATACTATGCAAAAGAAACACATTAAGTATTCAACTCAAATCAAACTCTGCTGAGATTTAGTTTCAGAACGTAAATGCTTATCTGATGGGATCTATATCTATCCAATCAGCTCAGCCAGGCATGGGGTGGGCTTCTGTGCCTCATCATTCTCATGAGGAAGGTTTCGCATGGGGCAGGATTCTCTATCCAAGTCACCCCAGTCAGTAAGGTCGTAAACCCAGCCAGCCAAATAAAGAAGCTTAGCCAGTCCCTAAGAAGGATTAATAAAGGTAGAAGGATTAATAAAGGTAGAAGAGAAGGCAAGACAAAATAGAGGAATGTAGGGGGAATATACACTCACTAAGAAGGCTGTAATAATCAATAAAGATGAATACTCACCAAGAAAAGAGAAGAAAGGAAGGAAAATACTGACATAAGAAAAGATAGGAAGGAACTACTTGTCCGCATCGGACAAGGAAGGTAGGTCAAATCTTAAGAAGGACGGTAATAAAAGATAAGAAGCCAATAAAAGAAGGATGGCAAAAAGAAGCCTGTCCCTTTCAAGATACCCATACTAATTAAGTAATAAAATGATGAAGCTTAGAAGGTTGGATAGGGAGAAGTATTCCAGGCTTATTTTACCTGGAAATGAGGTACCTTAATGAGAGAGATGTATTCCTTCCAGGCTTATCTTACCTTCTGGCAATGTCTTAATGAAGGATAGGGGCCAGCTAGTCTTTACCTTATTCTACCTTGTCCAAGATGCGCCATAGAGAAGGGATCCTAAGGTCTTTACTCATGGTTAAATAGTATTATGAGTTGTCCCTACATTCATATTCAAGTTATCACTTCATTAACAGATCTACTATGGTTACCGCTAGCTCTACTTCCAATCAAAATCTCCTTTAGTAACATAGAAGCACACAGGCCTAGATAAGGCAAGTAAACTTCACCTTGGAGTAAGGCAAGCTGCCATATGTATTTATTTGGTTCCAGCCAGGCAACCCGTATAGGTTATCCAGTCATCTAGATAATAAAAGAAATAGGTGAATTATGAAATGAGTAACATAATAGGTATAACCATAGACGTAATCTACCGCGTATATCGACCTCGTAATCGACCTAGTCATCCACCATGGACACGTATCGACCATTGTGTACATAATGGCTCTTACTTAATGGCTAGTCTGACTCTTGAACCGCTCTCGTAAGGCTAGTTATACTAGTAAGGTGCCTCGTCACCCACCTTGTAATCGACCTAGAAAACCTAGTCTACATTATTACTCGCAGTGCCAAGGAAAAACCTGAGTCAACCCCTTGGAAATAATAAGGAAATCATCTATCCAATCACACCCAATTGAACCGCTCTCGTAAGGCTAGTTATACTAGTAAGGTGCCTCGTCACCCACCTTGTAATCGACCTAGAAAACCTAGTCTACATTATTACTCGCAGTGCCAAGGAAAAACCTGAGTCAACCCCTTGGAAATAATAAGGAAATCATCTATCCAATCACACCCAACGATGTATACCTCTTTTTCAGGGAATTGATCTTAATAAACCCCTAATGGCTTGGAATCCTATTCATACTATTGGCTCGGGTACTTCTCTCTTCCATTACTACTGATTCCATCGGCTAGTCACACCCCGTACTGTTACTCCTCTAGTAATGCCCTGTACTGTTACTCCTCTTGTAGTTTATCTCCGCTACTTATTAAAGTACTTATATATTTCCAACGGGCTTGGCTTACTATTGCTTGGCTTACTCTATATCTCTATTGCCTTCCATAACCAAAGTATTAGACCAAATATTTCAGTTTGATGTGAGAGACCATGTTCCTTCTAAAAGGACATCATGTACCTGCATGGGACATCTCAAGTCAAAGGCGATCAAACTTGGGCTAGGGCACATTACTACATTAACTAATGGTTCATTTCCATTGGATCTCCCTTTATTTTACTCTTGTGGGTTCATAGCCCTGTGCTTCTCCCTAACACCCTTTCTATTGATTTAGATTCTAATTTTCCCCCCCTTTTTTATATGCTTTTAAATAGTTAAGAACACCATGGTAACATATATATATATATATATATATATATATATATATATATATATATATATATTATTTTAAATAGTTAAGAACACCATGGTAACATATATAAACATATATATATATATATGGTATTCTTTGTCAAACACTCTATTCATTTTATTTCAAATATAAAAGGAGTACACTTGGATCATTTTGGTAGCCAAAAAGTACTGTAGGTTTTGTAGTTTTGGATCCTATAGGCTATAAGTTCCTTTTACATCACATTATATATATATATATATATATATATATATATATATATATATATATATATCAAGCCCACTATAGTGGCCAAATTTTGAGTCTAGCATTAGTCTATGGATAATTCCTTTTCAATTTCCACCATGAAAAGTGATGCCTGGTGGAGTTGTTGGGTTGCTCCCCATTTGAGGAGAAAATAATTTCCAATTGGCCTGTTGCCAGGTTACTACAACCTTGGCCAAGGTGATAGCCTTTGAATTAAGCTCCTATAGGTATGAGCAAAGTCAATTTGTTAAAATGTGATTGAAAGATCTATTAACTTCCTCACACTCTCCTGATGTTGGATGTTATTCACCTGAAATGCGACATTCAAGTAGCCAATTCAAGTTTAGGTTTTAGGTCAAATACCTTGAGCTTTTATACACAAAATTCCGATGTTATAAATAACAAAGTGTTGGTTTTTATAAGTTTGGCTTTATTATGGGCTGAGAACAAGCTTAAACATTATCTTTGAGTTGTATTTAATTTGAATCCACCCCCTTTCTCCTCTCTACACAAGGTTGTCTCTTGTTGGTCCATCAAAATTCCACTTGGCCCTATCCTATTTCCATGTTGGGGGAATTAGTATATGTGGACGCTTCCTCTATTTTGGTACCTTCTCAGTTCCTACACTAGCTTTCAGTTTGTGATACACTCCAAATTTACCATCATACCTACAGGGGAATTGTGATATATTCCTCCAACTTCCCTCATGACTAGTGCTCTAGTGCATGTATTAGATCCAAGCCTTCCCACTTTTTGTCATAATTGGCACTCCTCTCCCTTATGGTCTTTAGGCCTTACGGCACCTCACCCTCCCTATAATAAAGCCATAGGGTAGATTAAGGACTATAGTGTCAATCCTAAATCCATTGTCAACACTAATGAGATTCATTGTCTAATCCTTATAGGCTTCCTAATGAGGTAATCTATCACTACTATGTAAGGTGACCATGTAACATCATAATTTCTCTCCTCTTTATATCTTTAGTCGGGTAAGATGATGACAGAATCTAAGAGGTTGGTTGGCTAACATATTAAGAGTTTATGTTAAGGAAATACATTCCTTATAGAGTAGTAATTTAGTCCCTTTTGTGCCAAGGCCTGTTTAAGAAGTTGACCTTTTCAACCAGTTTAGTGGACTCTGGGCTTCTAAGAGTTCGTTGCTAAAGCGGTTCCTTATCTTAAGGAAAGACCTTCCTTTACGACGGGCTAAGGACTCTTGTAACGCCCCCTTAGGTAAGCTGACGTTGGCACAACCCTAAAGTGGTTGGTTTTGGTTAGGTAATCTTGGGAGATATGGGTTGGTTGTGCTTTTCATGATTGTGGTTAATGACTGATGATGCATGAACTGGGTTATTGGGTGATGAAAGTGTAAATTATTAGAAAGATGAATTTCATTTGACAGGTTTCTTTACTTACTGGATCTAGGGTGTGTTAATGGTTTATAAATAAGGGCCTTACTGGATATCTTGGCAAGAGAAATTGTGGTTGAAATGAATTCCTTGGATCCACGATTCTTGGCCTGTCCGTCCACTTCCTTAGGGAATTGGTGTTTCTGGTTGTGCTTACCTTAAATAGAAGGGCTAAGCCTAAGAAAAGAGAAGATATAAGGTTAAGCAAGTAATGTTTCCTGAGGGTTATACGTATCTGTGCTTTCAGTAGTAAATGGATACTTTAGCGAGCATTACTTTTCTTTTTCTCCCTTATGGTAAACCTAGTTATAGATTCAAAATAGTATGTACCTGTCCTTTAGCTACTTCTCTGGTAAGAATTAGCTACTTCCTATTTGGTTCCTGCGTAAGTGCTTGGTTGGTGAGTCCTTGTCGACTGGCCAAAAATGTCTTGTTTTGCCATATAACTTGAATTCAAGGGCTTTCACTGAAGCAATATTCTTATCCACTAGTAAGGAGAGGCAGTAGAGTCAACTGCTGCTATGATGATAGTATAGGTAGCTATCCATGCCTCTAGAGCTACTAAATATTTGAGTTATGGCTCTCGATCTCCAACCCGTCGCTCGTCGCTACGAGACTGTCTCTGCTTCCTCTCCTTTCTTGGCGCCTGCCTCACCTCTGCTTCCACCTCGGCCTATGTCTCTACCTATGCCTCTGTGAGTTCTTTATATCGAGCTGGATCAACCTCAACTACTGTATAAAACTCATAAGAATCAACTGGTGCTTATGGGTAAACTAGTACTGGGTATAGATCTAGAGTTGCTGGATCAACTGCTTCTAGTGGATCAATAAGGTAAGTTGGACGAGATGGTGGTTCAACGATCAATGCCATGGGGTCAACAAAGCACAAACAACCAAAGCAAAGCAAAGCCAAGGGTTAACGAAGCAAAGCGATAGCGAAGGGTCAACGAAGCAAAACAATAGCGAAGCACAGCCGACCAAAGCAAAGCGAAGGTTAAGCAATAGCTCTCACTACCTACTTAGCAATACCCAACTTACCTCACTCTGACTTACCACACTACCTACTCCACTCACTCACTCACTCACTTGCTCACATCATTGTGTAACCTCATTGGAAACAACCTCCATCGTCAGTAAGCAAACCTCATCCGGCTACACGTACCCTACTCATCGACAACACGTCCCTCATCAATCGTCATCAACATGCCAATCAAAATCGAACTAGACATGCATCGTGGAAACCTAATCGTACCTAATGCATCGTACCTAGATCGTGTCAAATCAAGCGGATCGTAGCTTGTGCATCGTTCCTTCATCGTGTAACCTACCTCTACGTGTCACTGTAGGGGGTATCCTCATTGATTAGGCCCTTTGTAGCTCCGAGTATCTGTATAAACTGTGTTCTGTCAGGGATTATTGAAAGGGGATTTAGTAGCTGTAGGAGGCCTTTCCTTGTTTCGTATCATTAAGTGAAAGGGGATTAGTGATAATAAGGTAATGGGTAATGTTTCATGTGGCTTTAATGGTAGGGAGATGCGTATTTAACATAATGCGGGTGAGGGATCCACACTAGGGCAGTCCCAATAGGCCTCCGTTTCACTAGTGGATTTACCGGTTCAGGGCCAGATACAGTGTATTAAGCAGATGATTTATGTACAACATAAGATGGTTGGATAGGATGGATGAACGGGTGGCCTTGTCAAACTGGGAATTGAAGTAAAAAAAGTGGGCGTGTTGAGATGATAGAGAGAGAAATTCTCACGTGGCCTATCCGGATGGGAAATTCTCTAGTGCAAGGGCGATGTATTGAGTTATCCTTCCTGCATGAACCTGGCCTATCAATATGGGAAATTCGCTAGAGAAAGGGTGGGCCTGTGTTGAAGGTTCCTCAGCTATGTGGGGCTATGTCTGACTGGCGTATGAACCTCAACCAGTGAATCATTGTATGTAACGCATCATCTCATTCCTTTATTCCCGTCGAAGTAGGAACATTCCAGTTTCCATAGCGGCAAGTTGGGGTATGGCCTTTCTATCTCGGTAGATGTGGGTTGTCATGTTTATCACCCATCTCGAACACATCGTCCGTTGTACAACCCATATCGGATAGCTAGTCCCCACCCATATCGAATATCTACCACCCATATCAAAGAATACATTGGCTTCCCTAGTCCCGCTGGGGTGCAAGTATGTAAAAGTAAGCAATCAACTTGGACTTCTTCGACACCCACTGGCCTTCAACTTGGCGACCACCTCCTTATCGTTAACCACTGGCTATCGGTGACCGATATCCCTTCCAGCCCCAGCGGCTAGCCTCCAGATCTTGTTGGAGTTTTACCCATTACATTGACCCATTATAACGGATTTATTATACCCACCCTTAAAAACTTACCCTACCAATTGCTTCTTTGGTACTTAAACTACTACCGTACGTAGCCCCTATGTCCTTTGCCTTAACCTCCATTGGTTCAACCCCTGCCTCTTAAGCCTATGCCCCTATGGCCGGGCGTACTTTCGCACACGAAAGGCCAATAAATCAAGGGGTAGGTAGGCCCAATTGCCTAGGTTTAAGTCCCAATCATCCTATGGGAGCATAGTTGGGAGCAGGTCTCTTCCGATCCAATCCCCCATGCCACAACGCAGTTGTATGTCATGATTCCAATTGCTCACGGTATCTCAGGCAATCCAAGCCTCGGGGATCTCCGTACCAATCCCAACGCAGGTCACATCTCAGGCATTACCATGACTGAAGCTCATGCAGCTATAATAGTCAAGCAGAGGACCAATCCTAACTGTGACGACAGGAGCATAGGCAAGGGCATCACCATCATCATTAGCAGCATCCAAGTCGGTTTACTACCCAGTGTAGGCAGCAGCTCAAGTTTCAGTTCTTTATCCACTAATAAATGATCCAGTCATAGCACTAGATGCAAAAGCAAGGGTAAAAGCACCTAGAGCAAAGGTAGGAGAGGCAGGCGCAGATACATATGGAGTTCCAGAAACAAGGGTGGTTGTAGGTACTGGAACATAAGCTGGTGAATCTGCTGGTTTAAGTGGATCAACTGAAGCTGTTACTCAGCAAACCGCCTATGCTTCTAGTGATGCTTCAACCAGGTAAACTGTAACTAGGCGCTCTACTCCTACCTTTCTTGCTCTAACCTTTTTCTCTGCTGCCTTCGCTCTAGCTTGCTTTGCTACTTATGCAATCACAACTCGGTAATTGACTGGCTTTAGAACTATAATTGATGGGGAAGCAGCTGTTGGGTCAATGAATGAAACTGTATCTTCAATTGCGACTGATGAATTGCCTGCTCGAATCAGCTGCTTATTCCTTTGTCGTGGAATCTGCGCCTAAAGACTCTGTCATTGGGACTCGGTAAAAAGAATCTATTGCGGGTGATGTTGCCATCTTTTACTCTGCTACCTATGCTACTTTATCATTCACAGGTTCTGACTCAGGTACCGGGGGAAGGTAAGCTGGAACCGTAAGGGATGCTGCAACTAAGAAGCATCCAAAGTACCCTACCCCTGTCACTGAAACGGTTTCTCCACCATACCCATATGTTCCCTGAACTGGACGAACTTAGCTCTCCGTAGAGCTTTTGTGAGTATGTCTGCCACCTGCTCTCCTATGGGAACATACTGCAGCTGAACAACCCCACGTTGTACACAATCCCTGATAAAATGCAATCTAATATCTATGTGCTTCGACCTGTCACGAAACACTGGATTCCAAGAGAGCTTTATGCAACTCTGATTATCACAATAGACATTGGTCGCTTCCATCGTCTGCCTGAACAAGCTCACAAGCAGCTTCTTGAGCCATATAGCTTCGCACGTGGTTGTGCTAGCTGCCATATACTCTGCTTTTGCTGAGCTCTGTGCTACTGAATTCTGCTTCCTGCTACACCAAGAGACCATCCCTGATCCAACACTGAAGCAGTACCCAGAGGTACTTTTCCTTTCCATTGAACTACCTGCCCAATCTCCATCTATGAATCCAGATAGTCTAATGTCATCCCCTCGAGTATACCTCAACCCATACCCGATTGTGTCGCAGACATACCTCAGAATGTGCCTCGTTGCTTCCTAATGTACCCTCTTCGATTCTACCATGAACTGACTTATGTTATTGACTGCGAAGCAAATGTCTGGCCTTGTGATGACCATATACACAAGATCCCCAATGAGTTGTCTATACAGGTTGGGGTCGACTTCCTTGTACCTGATGCATCTATCTTCTTCCAATTTGTGAACATGGGCATAGTCATGGGTCTGCAATCGTGCATCCTAAACCTCTTTAGAATATCTATAGCGTATCTCCCTTATCCAAGAAAGATCTCACCATTCTTCTTCCATATTTCCAATCTTAGAAAATAGTGCATCAACCCCAAATCCTTCATGTCGAATTTTGCTTCCAGGTTTCTCTTGCAGTCTTCTATGAGCCCTAATGATCCTATCAAAAAGAGATCATCCACATACAAAGAATGAGTGGCTCGCCTTCTTCCAGCAAACAGTATAGGTTGGGATCTACATCACTCTTGAAGAATCCCAACTGCTGCAAGTAACTATCAATCCGACCATACCAAGCCCTGGGAGCCTTCTTGAGCCCATATCGAGCTTTCTTCAGTCTACACACATGAGTGCTCCTCTCACGAGTTTCGAAGCCCTCTGTTGTTCTATGTACACTTCTTCGTCTATCTCCCCGTTCAAGAATGTTGTCTTGAAGTTCATCTAGTGAATCTCCCATCCCATCTAAGTTGCTAGGGATATAACCGACTTGATAGATGTGTACTTGGCAACTGGGGTGAAGGTCTCCCCATAATTTATAACTTCTTTCTGTGCATACCCCTTTGCCACGAACCTAGCCTTGTACTTCTCTACACTGCCATCTGCAGCATACTTGATCTTGTAGATCCTTCTGGAACCTACAACTGATTTGTCTTTTGGCCTCAGCACTACCTCCCAAACATCATTTGTCATCATAGAACTATACTCTTCCACCATGGCATCCAACCACACCTGATATTGTGCAGCTTCCTGAAAGTTGGAGGTTTCTGCAACTTGAGCTACCAAAACTTGATATTTGTCAGAATGTCTGCGCAACCTATTGTCCGTCCAAGGAGTTCTGATAAACTCCTTTGCATCCCTCAATGTCTGACGAACTTCTCTTTTGGCTCCTCCACTAATGGTGGGAAGTTCAACTAGCTCCTTCTCCTGTCCCTGCTACTCTGCCTGCTGAGAACTACACGGATCTCCTACCCCGGAGTAGATATTGGTACTAGTCACTGTACTCGATCCCTATGACTGTCCTCCTGCTGGTCCCATTGGTTGCCCCTGCTGCTGGACTAATAGAACTTCTGCTAATTGATTTTGATCTCCTGCAGGAATCTCTCGAGATCTCCTGAAAGCTCGGTCCTCCTTGAAATTTAAGTCTCGTCTCACTACAATCTTCCCATTGCTAGGAAGGTAGATCCTATATGCCTTTGAGGTCTCGCTATAACCAACAAGAAACCCCTTCTCTGCAGTCTGATCCAACTTGCTACTTGTTTCATCTGGCACATGGCAGTAAGCCACACGCCCAAAAATCCTCAAGTGACTTGCTTCAGGCTTCTTCCCTGTCAAGACTCCTTCTAGTGTTTTCTTCCCCAATGCTATATGAGGAGTTATGTTCTGAATATACACTGTCGTGTTACATGCCTCTGTCCATACGAATCTGGGAAAATATTGATCATACAGCATGGCCTTTGCGGCTCCAATTATAGTTTTGTTCTTCTTCTCTGCTACCTCGTTCTGTTGAGGGTTATATGCAGTTGTCCACTCTCTTTTGATGCCTTCACGCAAAAATCTGTGAAGTTTTTATCAGTGTATTCTCCACCATTATCTGAGCGAAGTACCTTGATCTTCATCCCCGTCGCATTCTCCACGAGTGCTTTAAACTCTCTGAACCGATCAAAGGCCTCATCTTTGGTCTTTAAGAAATAGATCCAGGCCTTTTTGGAATGGTCATCAATAAAGGTGGTAAAGTATTCGCCACCACTAAGAGCTCCAATGGACATCGGGCCACTTCTAGGAAATGTTACCTTTGCATACTTCCCAAGTATGCATCCTCTGCACACATCATCGTGCTCTGTACCAAGATCTGGAACCCCTGTTACGATTTCTTTGGGCGTCTTAAGTGCTCCATTGTGAAGATGTCCCATCCTCTTATGCCATAACTCTTTCAGATCCTTCCCACTTCTATTGTCATTGCCTATCAGTGCATTGGAGAGTCAAGTTGCAACTTGTATAACCTATTGCTTCGAACTCCAATTTTTTTCACTTTCTTCCAGCTTGAGTGCTTGACATACATTTTCTTCCCCACAAAGTGTACATCATACCCCTTATCCTGCAATCGCAATACTGAAATCAGTTTCATACCCAATCATGGGACATCCAGTACGTTTGTAGCGCTAGTGCTGGCCCCTGACTCCCTGTGAAAATCTATGGTGCCCTTCCCTACTGGGGTACATTTTGTTTTGTTTCCTATAGTAATTTGGAAATCCATCTGCTCCTCTTTGTAGCTAGAGAAATATTCTCTAACTCCTGTCATATGAGTTGAGGCTCCACTATCAATATACCAAATACCCGGTGAAGTTGATCTTAATAAGCAAGCAAATTCTTCCTCCAACCTGGAAGATGAATTTGAAGCTTCATAATTGTTAAATCGATCTATGGTGTTATTTCTCTTTCCTCCCGACGTTGATTCTCCTCTAACAACCTGCTGCAAAAAATATTACTGCGTCCAATTAGAGATCTGCTCTACAAGAAAAATATTGACTGCTCCCCCTGCCTCTGCAATCCCTTGTTCTAGAGAAATCCAATTTCTCTATCGCTCTCTCAGAGAAACCGATGTTTCCTCAAGAAATTGACCTCCTGACCCAAGGTGATTGCGTTGCCCTCTGGGGTTTCGAACTGCTGCTCACCCTTAGCAGCGAAACTCCTTTCTTCACTACTGAAATCTCCGGCTAATCATAACTACTCTGATACCACGTGAAAATTTCATCTATTGCAACAACTAGAAAATATTCTTCCAACTGTAAATTTAATTATGCAGTTTATTTTCTACGACAAATAACAAATCAATTCACAACTGCAAATTTCACAATATAATTACTGCGGAAAATAAATATTGGAAATCAGAGAAATTCAAGCACACACACAAGAATATTAACACCGTCATTTTTGGACAATTGTCCCTGGCAAAACCCAACTTGGGAAATCTGGTGCAGAAGATGAGGGTTTTCTTATTAACCTTCAGCAGCAAATCTGAGAACAAAATTTTAAATGCCTTACTGACAATCTAAACTAAAGGAAATACTGAGAGAAATTTTGTGAGGATATTCTCACACCTCCACAACAATTTTCTGCCACTAAGATGGACCCTCTGCCTTACACTATCCCCTCTGTGTCACTCTTTGTGCAGTGACTGCGCAGAGCTTCTGTGGACTTCACTCTTCCTTGCACTGCCTCTTCCAAAAACTGGAAAATCTTCCTTTTGCACTTCTGTTGCTCCCTCTCTCACCTCCTACACACACTCTAGCTCTACCTCCTCTACTAAATCTCAGCCACTGAGAAAATTGAACTACCTAGGAAACTAAGTATCTGCACTTGTATGTTCTCCATCTATCCATCGACTTCTTATAATCTTCTATTGGAGCACCAACGCCAAGATTAAAACATAATCGATGGCCCAGATTAATTCCCTGTCGATCCGTATGAGTTTCTATATGATCCTCAACTCATCTCAATTAAAACTTAATACTAATTAATTAACCATATTCCCTAAGTTTAAACTTGGGAAATATTCAAAATTTGGTTAATAATCTAATTGAGACATTTCTGGGTGGAATTTCCAAAAACAATTTCTGGGTTTTGGAGAACTCATGTATTCTAGCCTCTCCACAAAGTTTCGCAGCTAGGACACATTCGATGCTACAAAAAATAACACAACTATAATTTGTTTTTGATCCGTAATGGAGAACGAAATTTCTCAAAGGCTCAAAGGTGAGCCTCACCTTCCAATGGAAAACTCCAAAACAACTCTCAGCACTAAAACAATATGCAGAACCCTAAAAGACAAAATGAAAGACACAAGAATGGCAAATGAAAGATTGATTTTCATTAAGAGGCAAGATGCCTTTTTATAGCCATTACAATGAGAGCATATTAAATGATGCTCATAATTATAATTAATAACCTAGCTATTACTTTATTATCTAACTATTACATTGAACCTAATACATTAATGGGGAGTGTGGGCCTCCATACAGCCCATTCCTCCTGGTTGAAGTGGAAAGCGTCCCTGCTTTGCTACCTCCTGGTTGAAATTGGAAGCCATGTTTGCAAAAAGGAGAAGCCAAATGTAGTAGAGGTGTCGAGCTGTGTTGTAACTGGATGAAGATCCTAAGGATATTGTTGCGTTGACTGTGATGCTGCTATGTTGATAAATTGGAAGTAGGTGCCTACTAAAGCAAGGTGGGAGGGCACGTCTCCAAAGGAACCCGCTTCGGATACTGCTGTTGCAAAAGAGGAAGAGATCTGTATGCTTTTAGATCTATGAACGTCCTCTCTTGGTGGAGTAGATTTGTGCGCCCGTGGTATCAAAGGGGCAAATGAACTGATACTGAAACCCTGAGAAGGGTGTGATTTGGACTGATAAAAAAAGGCTGTAAGCGACCTCGAAACCCATGAAGGCACCTTCTGCAAACAAAACTGTGTGAAGTGTTGTAGAGTATTGCTGGAGGAAATAGAAAAAATGGGACTGAAATAATACTGTTGCAAAGTAAAACTTAAACAAAAAATATGAAAGCAGTGCTGAGCTTGGACTAAAAAAAAGGGAACGTTGAAATGTTGATGCCGCAATGTTGATGTTGAAATGGTAAAAAAGACATGTCGAGTGATCTAGAAATAAAATATAAATGACAAAAACCAGGATGTATAAATCACAAAATGGGTCGAGAGGATTTGATATTGCAGGCCAGCTGGGTATTTATTCAAGTCTCCGGTGCCAGCGAGTTTGTTGACCAAAACGAGTGCATTAACGATGAATTCAGACACATTGCACGGTGCCTTTAACCATGTCCGTAAATTTCTCGGTAGTGTTGAGATCCTGAAAGTTGTTGAGGTAAGTGTCCCCATCGATAATGGCAGCGCTCAATTCTGACTATACATTGCCTATCTGAATTTTGAACGTTTTCAACTTCAGATGTTTCAACTCCGCTAGAGATTAACTAATCTCGCCCATGTTGTCATCGAAATTCTCCAAACAATACTTCGACACCTCCTTTCCTCTTTCACTCATTTTGGTGCCTCTGTTAACAAGGTCGGCGGCCCAGACAGAAACATTGCAAGCATTAATGAGGCTGACTGTCACGACCGCTTTGACGAGATCACTTTGGTTGGGCCTAAGATGGCCCACATAAGGAGACAACGATGAAACGTAGAGTTTCGGATACGGAGTCACTTGGCACGATTTTTTGATGAGATCCATGATATCCCCATGAGTGCAGTACACAGGATATTTCACGTCCTCTATTGTTGTTGTTGTTGTTGTTGTTGTTGAAGTGAGCGTCACAACAAATAAGATGACAGAAAACATAGTGGCAATTCGTATTATAGGTGATAGCAAATCAGATGTAAAGAAATAACGAATGGAGGAGAGAATGGAGGATGCATGCTGCAGAATGGAGGAGGCATACGTAGAGGTAACGCATGCAGCAGAGAATGGAGGAGACATGCACAGAGGTAATGCAGCAAAAGGCAAGTAGAGGCAATGCATGCAGCAGAGAATGGAGACAATGGGAAGAGGCGTAGTGGGAAGAGGCGTGTAGGTAATGCGTGGAAGGAGGAGGAGACTGCACAGCGAAAAACGTGCAGGAATGGCAGCGATAGGTATTTGAAAAAAGGCGTGGAGTTAGGGAAATGGCAGCGGCTGGAAAGGAGGAAGGCGTGGAGTTAGGGAAATGGCAGCGGCTGGAAAGGAGGAAGGCG
The DNA here is from genome assembly GCA_034641835.2 of Pinus albicaulis. NCBI lineage: Eukaryota > Viridiplantae > Streptophyta > Pinopsida > Pinales > Pinaceae > Pinus > Pinus albicaulis. The sequence goes on along the minus strand of CM076578.1, from coordinate 612,668,151 downwards.
TGGAGTTAGGGAAAAGCAAGCAGATAGGTGATAGGTCTTTGGAAAAAGCGTGGAGTTAGGGAAATGGAAGCGGTTGGAAAGGAGGAAGGTGTGGAGTTAGCGAAAAGCGAGCAGATAGGCGTGTAGGTAATGCGTGGAAGGAGGATAACATTTAATGTTAGCAATGGAGGCTTCTGGGTAGGGAAGCCTCGGGTGATCGATCAAGAAAGATATTGAAAGACTTGAAATGAAGCCATCGAACCTTGAAATCGCCACAGCGAAGAAAAAAAGGAGACAAGATTCATGTGATATGCAATCTCTTAATGTTGCGGTACGCCGACACTAGTGATTCTAGTTCACACATCTGAAGCCTGAACGTGAGGGGGTAGATCAAGTTGTTGGGTGGAGCCAAAAAATCAAAAGAAAAGAATTTTAAAAAAAGGAAAAAGCAATAAAAGCGTGGATTTAGGGTTATAGGAATGAGAGCAGCGTTATTATACAATGTGTGGGCTGGAGCTGGAATGAACAGCAATGCGTGGGCTAGAGTTGGAACGAACAACAACGATTAATAAAAAACAAAATAAAAAAGTTATGCAGCAAAGGCCTTCCGATGGAAAACTCCAAAACAACTCTCAGCACTAAAACAATATGCAAAACCCTAAAAGGCAGAATGAAAGACACAAGAATGGCAAACGAAATATTGATTTTCATAAAGAGGCAAGATGCATTTTTATAGCCATTACAATGAGAGCATATTAAATGATGCTCATTATTAAAATTAATAACCTAGCTATTACTTTACTATCTACCTACTACATTGAACCTAATACATTAACGGGGAGTGTGGGCCTCCATACAGCCCAGTTTTGCTTTTAACTAACATTTATTGTGCTTGTTCTTGGCAGCAGTGGAAGCATCCTCCAGAGGCTCACATACTTTCCTTGAATGTATTCCAAAACATCATTGTTGTCAGCTATGATCTCCAGCGTGATCTTCCATGCAGCAAAGTTAAATGAGTCACCTAACTTCTCATGTTCCTTGAAGAAAGAGAAAGACATCTTGACTTGACTAGATAGGCTCCTTCAACTTTCCAAAGATGATTGCTTCAATGCTTTCCTCCTTTTGGGTTTGTCCTTCACCTTACCTCTGATGCCATGTTAATTTCCACACTGCTCGATGTTGTTTCAATTACTTTTAGCCCATTTCACTTCTTCAATTAACAATCTTTCCAATCACCAACAGTAAGTGAAGATAGAACAGTAAATGTAATGATAAAGGAGACAATCAACAAATCAACAAGAGACACCAGGTTTGATCAAAGACCAGGGAAAAACCCCACAAGGGCGAAAACCCTTTGAATATTCTTCTTCTATTAGATTGTCATAAAATGTTCAGCAGAGAGTACAATGAGCCCAATAAAAAATCATCCAGCAAGATTAACCCAACAATATTCAGAAATATGTTCCCACCATCAATAAATATTATAAACAACTTTTCCCGTCTTCGGTCAACTATGGTCAGAAGTCAAAAATTTTCCCTAGTTCCCAACCGCATGGAAAAGACCTTCCAACTGCACCCTTGAGCCTGCTAGCTTGCGGTTATAGCTGAAAATTTTTGTTGACGAGGCTGTGACCGAGACCCAAAACCCTAGAACACGTGTGAGATTCGGACCCTGTATTTTCGGACCCATGCGAACCACTCTCCTCGACCTTAACTTAGACATGTGCGAACCAATCAATGACGAAAAGAAGAAGAAGATGCTTTGTGATATCCAAATGAGCTTGAGGTCTCTTGTATTTATAGGCTTCCAAGGGTGACCAATTTCCTATTAGGGACAACCTGTCCAAATGTGCATATGTGGGCTTTTCTTCATAAGTTCACTTTCCCTTATCGAATTTCAGTGCTTCTATAGTCAAAATTGATCCTCTCGAAAAGAGGAATCTAGTCCCATGGCTGGAATTTGTCACTAAGCTGCCAAAATTAACATCATGAGACTAAAAAGAGGAAGATATAGCCTAGAAAAGAAATGTATCATGACAAACCCTAGAAAATATTTATTGAACAACCTATATCTAGTAGATCCCAAAATAATGCTTGAACATTAGTTTCTACAAACTAAAGGCTCATAACAAGTGGCTAAGAAGGCTACCTGATAATACGATCTTCTTCCAAATAATGATGCTACTACACTTTGTTGTAATAGCAAAGCACTGTTCAACTGACAAAGAATTTGATTTCCCATGCAAGGTCAAAGCATGTCAAAATTCATCATTATCTGGCGGGGAAGTTACAAGAAAAAAAACTCAAATTGAAATATGCATCACAAAGGAGAAAATTTCCAATGTCTTCACCAAGTTCCTAAGTGAACCTAAGCTTGCAAAGCTTCGTAAAGTGTTGGGGATGAGAGAGATTAGCATTGATGGAGTGCTTGATACTTGTACTCATCCATATACATGGGTAACCCTACGAGAAACGTTTTCTCCTAAGATACAAATTTCCAACCAGTAGCTCATGTGAGCCTTAGATAGCAACTTCTTAGGCGCATCTCACCCACACATTGGTTAGCTCATCCACTTGATTAGTTTTCTTGCTAGATGATGGTAGGCCAACGACCATGAGGTACACTAAGCATTGTCTCATAAAAAGTGCTTATATTTAATGTTTTATCGCATCTAAGTAAGGATCATATATTGAAACCACATAGTGGATCATGATGCTTAGAAGCTGTACTTGGTCCCTTATTTCACCTTGATGGTCATTCTTTCATCCTAATTAAGTGTACGACGTAGGGTTTTTCTTTCACCATTTAGGAAGGGCATGAAAAGGAGCTCATGATTGACATAATGTGTTCATATCCTTTCATACTTCACACTTACCATTTTCCCTTAATCTGTTATCCCTTCTTTTGCTTGGATTTTGTTAGTTTCTCATATTGGTTCTCTGCTTGCCTCATTCAATGAGAAGGGCTTGGAAATTACCCAAAGATTGATGCAACTACTAAAATAAAGAAAGATAAATGCATATACCAAAACGTCAAAATGCAAAAGAATGGCAAAGGATGATTGTTAAAAGCCAATTTAACTTAAGCTCTACCCCCACATGTGAGACCATCAACCTAGTCCTATGCTTATCACACCTATCAAAGTAAAAGGGACCTATAAAAGCATCCTAGCCTCGATGAACAATAAACCACCTTATTCTTATCCTAAGCGAGCAAAATCAAAGAAAAAATAAAATAAAATAAAATAAAGTCCCAAGTAAAGGGCAGAAAAGCAATGCAAAGGACTCCCTCCACAAAGAAACTCATGGACATATGTTTAGTATAACCTAGTATAAGACTATGAAACCTCTCATGAAGTACACCCCAAACAATGTTACTTATCACTTACACCTATTGATTGAATGGTCGTCCTACGAATTGTTCCTCACCCAATGTCTAGAAGCACCTAATAGGGGCAATTGATAGCCTTGTTTTTGCCTCACTTGCACACCTACGTTAGTGTGGAAAGTCCTCAACCCCAGAAGGTGTGATCTTGGTGGAAAACTAAGAGAAGGGGGAGTCACCTAATGCCAACTCTCTCCATTAAAGCTCTCTCCTAGTAACTCTAAGCGGGGTGGTCCCTAAAGAAGGTAAATAAAGAAAGTGTGAGTTTCTAGGAGCCTAAAGTTAGAACGAAATATTTATCAAAGATAAATTGATTCCAAGATGTAAACAAGCATTTAAATATATGAGCAATATTCAATGATATAGACCAGTGCTTCAAAGTAAATGACAAGTGCTTGCTCAAAACGAAATTCAAGATGCAATGATGAATAATCCTGCAAAGCAAACATTAGACCAAGATAAGCATATAAACATCACTTGCAATTATAAAGGAAATAGTACTTGTAAAGAGAGTGCTCAAGTAACAAGAGATAATGACATTAAATAATCATGAGCTAAGTAACCAACAAGGTAACAAGTACATGAGATAGTGAAATTGCAAGTAATGTAATGATTGCAAAAGTAAAGATCCATAATACTTGAAAAAGAAAGAAAATGCTCCCTGATGATACTTGCAAATAAGATTCAATAAATGTTAAGATAGCATATACATGAGAATTATATTGCAACTAAGTAGAGTTGTGATGTAGAGGTGCCCTTGGTTTATTTTATCAATAGCATTCTAAAGCAAGTTTCAATCTATCTCTAGTCCCCAGACCTCACCCTCGCCCGGAATTTGGATCTAACAGTGAGGAGTCAATAACAGTGGAGGATCCATAATGTCTCTACAAACAACTTAAGTTCGAGGTTGATTTTAGAGATGCAAATTAGTATAAGAGTGCCTAAGTGAGATACTTGAGTGAATGTTGAAATGACAATCTTCAAAGTAAGTTGCACTAACAATTTCAAAGGGAAAATTAGAATGGAATCAACTAAATGTTACTTGACAAGAAATTTAAATTGAGTTGTATGTTTCACAAAGTGGTTGAAAACGAATGAACCAAATATAAAATTTGCAATATTGCTTCCAAGTAAAGACACTCCAATAATGTCAAGAATGAACGAAATAACTTATCGAATACCCTGCCATGTAAAGAAATGGAAATGAGAAAGTGAACTAATCAAAGCTTGTAAAGAAAAGTAAGTACTTGCTTCTAACTTGTGCGTAACTTGAATGCACATAAGCAAAATGTGCTCATACAGAAATGTTGCAAATTGTAGCTTGAGCAAAAGTAAATTGTATGCAAGTGTTTCAACTTGAAAAGGAAATTAAAATTTGCACAATGCAAGCACTTGGAAAATTAAAATAACAGACTAGATAAGCTCACTTGCAAATGGAAAGGTAAATGTAAATGATATGTCAATCCCAAGAGCTAATGCGAGTGTAGAGTAAGTTAGAACATTCAGGATGTGTGCAAGTGAATGAAGTGTGAATGTTTAAACTATGCAAATTCAATCCACCCAAGAGAAGCCTCCCTCTAAATGGGGAGATAGGATACCATGGAAAAAATCTCCCAAGCTCCTACAAGCAAAACTAAATTTCATTACAGACTTTGTTACAATGATGAGCCTCTCAAAAGGCCTCAACTCAAAAATTTATCTACCCCTTGGAAATCTATGAAAAATAAGGAGTAAATGAACAACTCTTGAAATCTGAAAAATTAGGACTGATTTTTACATGCAAAACTCAGCGTTCTATAAGAGTTAGTAAGTGGTACAAAAATTAGAGGCTTAGCCCTTATAGGCTCACAACCTTCTTGGAGAAATAGGCATCCTTTGAAAAGGCTCAAGGCCTTAACTGAATGCTTACGCTAAAGCCCATGGCCTCCGTGATTCTCAGCTCCAAGTATGTGTTAAAGGTCCTGCAAACAAGAGTTATTTGTTTGGATCTCTCTTTTCCTCAAATATGCCCCAAATGTGAACTAGTTGGGGCTGCAAAACAAATCATATTTTTTATCTTCAATTAGCACTTTTCAAGATGAAGCTCTCCAATCCTCTTAGAGATCTACACAAGGCAAGCGAGAGCACAAAATTAGCTTCCTAATTCCATGTCAAAAATGATATGCAATGTAGATCCAAATGTATGCAACAACAGAGAGTCTCTCTTGTGCAAACAACAAAGAGTCTCTCTTGTGCAAACAAAGAAAGGCTAAGCCTTTACAATAACTCTTAAACCCAAATAAATCATTTGAAGCACATAGATTAAACAAGAAAGAATTTGAATTATATTTTTGTGATCTAAGAGATCCACAGGAAAGGAAACTCCCTCTTTGAAATTTGTAAGATAAGATCCTTGAGGCAAAATCGATTGGGTCCTTCTATCATTGAGCTTGAGAGTGAGTTCATCTATTGAGAGTTACCCCACACCCAAGCAATCCTTCAACAAACTCTAATGAATTTCTACAAGCTTGGAAGGAGATATTAACATTCATAAAGGAATTTGATAATACATTGGATGAGAAGGCTAGAGATTCCTCTTAAATCATCTAGTGCTCCTCACTCCTAGAGTATTCTTCTAATTCAAAAATAAACACAAGATACCTTGCATATATTAATCCAAAACAAATGGCAAGATGATAGCTAATATAATACAAATTGCATATAGAAAGTAAAGCACATAAATTAGAACATCATCACCCAAGAAGAGAAGGAGAACATCGTCAATATAATACCCCAAAGTCTTTTTATTATATGAAAATGAGTACACAATCCAACAGAGTCTCCTTAACCACAATAGCTCGTTCCAAAGATACAATGTGAGAACCCAAAGCTCATCTAAATGGAAGAGAGGTAGAAGATCCCAGAAAAGAGTGGCGGAAATGTTGAAGTTGGAAACTAAGGGTTTAATTCCTTCATTTGTCTATACCCTTCTTGATGACATTCTTCATCTATGAATCACTCTTCATGGCACTCTTCTTCACCTCAAAGGTTGGAATTTTTCATTAACTACAAATGGCTAAACTTTAAGTCAACTCAATTTTTCCCATCTTCAAGTTGGCTCTAGGAGAATTCATGTCGGCCCTAGTGAAGAATCATGTCTCTTCAAACCCATATGAACCACTATAAATATGGGTTTATGTTCACCTTCATTTGCCACTTCTCACATACAATCATCTCATCTACAAAGTAGTTCAAACTTGTGGCAAATGGGAGCCTTTTATGTGGCTCGTGCGAACTTGTTTGGGATTCTTCTTCCTCTGTGTTGACCAGCTATCTCTCTCTGTGTTGACGTGCGTTGACCCTTTCTCTCCTAGTTGTTTGGCCGAATTTTGGAAAGATTTTTTGAGAGGCATCTTGAGCAAGTTCTTGAAGGTTGAAAGACTGAAGTTTTGGGCTCATCAATTGCAGGTTCAGACCTTTTGTTGACCTGCATTGACCACAGGTCAATTGTGCACTCCTTGAACAAAATTGTGGAGACTTATATTTGAGATTCCTGAGACATTTCAAAGGTGACACTTGGTTGTTTTGATTGGTTTTTTTAGCATCTTTTGGTCAGTTGTTGTTTGGATTTTGGAGGACGGTTTCACAGTCAAAGGCTTGACTTTGACTTCATCATCATTGTACAGTATTGGATTCTGTCTCTGCTAAATATTTGATATTTAATAAGAAGGATTTAGTAACGGTTTTCCCCATCTTGTGTTTTTTCCCTGGCTTGAGCCAAATTCTTGTGTTCTCTTGTCTTGGCTTGCCTTCTGCATTTTATTGTTCATGTTCTATCCACAGTTACTGTTAATGTGACTTAATGGTTAATCTGATTGTTATTGGAAATTAAAGTGGAAAGTATCATTGGGCTAATAAAAGGACATTGAAGAAATTGTTATAAGCATTGAACATACCATTGTTATTTAAAACAGTGTTGCGAACATCTCGATAACATCCTGATTTTATCTCAAAATCACGATTTTTTGGCCTAGCCGACGTTTACCGATTTTTAAAGATATTTTTATGGTATCTTAATTTTGCAGATGTTTGCCAATTTTTACCGATATTTTCCCGATTTTTACAATTTTTTGGTTTTCCAGACCCATGCTGATTTTATCCCGATGTCGATGTTCGCAACATTGATTTAAAATTAACAGGAAATCCCAAGGCAAGGCCATGCAAATCAAACTCCAAGAATCTTCCACGCATTCCCTTGATGAGGTACACGTTAGGATGGGAGAAGGACATGTGGATGGTGGAGAAGAGTGGTAAGAGACCACTCTCCACTCATCTCTTGTGCAACTCAAGTCAATGCCCACCAAGAGGTTGAATCGCCCTTGAAACTCAAGTTATCTCCACAAAAAATGTGATTTGTCTTGAGAAAGTCGTCGTCCCTCAAGAAATTCGATTTCTCTTTTTTTGTCACATGTTTCTCCTTGATTCTTGGTCCATGGTGGAGTCCACATTATCTTCTAACTTGATTTTGACTCTTGATGAATTTCCACCTCATTTCCACATCATTTGGCATGTGTGGATATTTATTTTCTCCAATTTATTTAATTGTTGGCTCAATTTATTGCCACATTTTCCCTAAGACTTAGGAAAAGTGGGTTTTGAGGGTCTATAACTTATTTTTCACCCCCCAAAGAGTGTCTTAGTAGAAATTTGAGGGTGAGAGGTGTAATTTTGAGCACACATACCCCATACAACTTCTCTATACATCAATTATTACATTTTACAATTAGAATTTAGTAAAAAAATTGTCCTACGGAAAATTTTAAAAATTAAAAAAATGACCCCTAGACCTAATCAAATTCCACGAAACTTTACGAGTGATCTAGTATGGTAATACGAGTCTAGTCACTAGGACTCACCCAATACCTTGCCATCAAGCTACACTCTAGCTTTGTGGTTATAGCTTGGAAGAACAAACTCAATTAATGATTAAGTGCTAAAGAGTACCAATAATTAACCAAGTAAAAAAAACTTCCCAGAGTAAACTCACTTGATGACAATGTCCCAAGTTACCTAGGCATGTTACATGACTCAATTCATCATACTAGCATCATTTTACAACATCCCCGTAGGGCTTGCGGAATTTGAGTACAATATAGAATAAGAATGAGAAGAAGAAGAAGAAGAGATTAAAAGCTCTAATGATATTTGAACTCTGACGGTACATGAACTCTGTGACATATCCTCGAGCAAGGAGTCTTCAAGTAATCTTCAATGGTTAATAGGTCCTCCATACCTAAATTTGGCAACTTGTATGATGTCTTAATCTAATGTGAAATTTCAAGAAGAGATAGAACCTGCAATCAAACCTCAACAGAGCTATGATCAAAGTCAATCAACATGCCCAGAAAACTTCGGTCCAAATGACAATCAACTCGACCTCCCAAAAAAGGTCAAAATTATAGTCAAACAAAGTCAATTCCTCCTTAATTAGCGTTGGTCAAAGTAGTCTCAAACAAAAAGTCAACACACCAAACAGAAAAAATTTCCTTCCCTTCACACATGCGAACTTGGACATGCAATTTCAGAGTTGTACGAATCAATCAAGAGAAGATGTGATGTGTGAATGATGCCTCCAACTGATGTGCCATGTGATCTATTTACATGTGGTTGATGAGGTGGATTTTCCTTGCCCAGGCTGACTTGTAATTTTGTGCAAATGTGGGTTTCACATAAAAAATAATGTTTTTCCTTAAGAAAATTAAATTCTTCCAAGGGCTAGTAGGGTCTTCATTGGATGACGAAGGCTTCCTAAAGGAGGGAATTTTTCCCAAAGCTACCAAATTTCAACACTCCCTCTCAACTAGGGAGGAACCTCCAAATGCATCAAAAATCTCATCTCAAATGTTCATCGGTGTGAGTTGATGGTTGGAGCCTTCAGGGCAAGTAGCAACTTATTGATCAGGGTGGCAGGGTAGTGCAAGGTAGGAGAGCGGAGTCTCCTTCAGGTTGGATCCTTGCACAGGGTGGTAGGGCAGGTTGTAGCTTGCACAAGGTAGTAGGGTGGTGGTAGGGCAGGTTGTAGCTTGCACAGGGTGTTAGAGAGTTTGTCCAGTGGCAGCTAGTAAATAGGGTGTTGGAGCATCCGTCGACTTTGACTCTGAATTTAGGGCGTTGGAGCATCCTTCTAGTGGTAGCTAGTAAACATCGCATAGCATGGTCCTACAAGTTGGAGCATGTAAATCAAGGGGTTCAAGCCTCCTTTAGTTGGCGCTGAAAACTTGATGTAAATCTTTAAAGACAAATGTTAAAAGGCATTCGGTGGATTCTGTTCCGAAGGGGTTTCCACCTAAAAATCCCTTTATCTATAGCTTTTATTATGTTGCATTGTTCAATGGTGTTGATGAATGTTTATGTTTATTTGATGCTAATAAAAATTAATGCACTGTGAAGTTGAAAATATACTAATTGGTAAGAAATACCAGTGATGATAATATCGATATCGATAAAATATCAGCGAGGGTCTTGAAAACATTTTATCAACAATATCAGCGAAAATGTTGGAAAACATAAAAAATGCATAATATATTCATATTTTTCATATTTTTAAACATATAAAGCAATAACAACATGAAATAAACACATTGGCAGATAAATATGAAGAAAGCATTGATATATATGATGTAATGGATGTAAAATAAAAATGATGCATCAAAGGCGATACCAAATCACATTGATCTCTGTTAATTCTCCAATCAAGGACTCAAATGTGGAGAACCAATACAAAATGACATCACATATATAAAAGTATCTCATCATCATGAGTCATACGTAGCAAAACAAATAAAACTAGCAACTAGTTGTCTGAGATCAATGCCCTCTCCCTCTTTCACGGGAAAACATGATGGGTTGTTTGCCAAGCCTGCCCCTAGCAGTAGAAGGCTCTAACCCTGCACCTAATGTCAAATAATGATAGTTGGGTATGGATTTGTTCTCTCCTATATCTATAGAGGATGGTGTTGACACTAATGCTCTCACAGTCTCCTCCTCCTCTTCCTCCTGCTCCTCCTCCTTGTGTCGCTCCTCCCCCGAGTCCTCCTCCTCTAGCTGCCCCTATTCTAATGGTTCCTCTAACCACACAGGTGGCTCCTCCAAGATGGGAACCTCAAACTCCACCCTCCACTTAGACAATACATCAATATTGTCTGAGGAAATGGCATCTGGATCCATTCGTGTTTCTATTTGTTTCACTCGAAGTCGGATATTGTAATGCACATATATTAAAAAACATTTAATCAATCTTATCTTAAGAATCACTCAATCCATCTTGCATTGCATTCTACGTATAGTTGCGTTAATAACTTACCTCCAAGCATAAGCTTGGTTGATAGACATTTAGGGCCACCCTTTCTCAATTTAGCTTGAGGGATTTAGCACCTCCTTAGTGGTTAACACGGTGACCTCGCAGTTGTCAGAGCCATAGTCTCTACAGCACCGGAGGCATCGGGTGGTTGGAACACAAGGAGAGATATCGTTAATCAAGCCTCTATTTGCTTCCCATTGGCTTCCATCCCACAACCTACTCTAGAGACTAGGTCCAAAACGGTTAAGAGGAAAGTTGCACCTAGAATAGGAATCTAACTTAAAATTAACCAAGATTTTGCATTTCACCTAGTTAGTAGTATTTGCACTTCATTCAAGTTAGTCAAGCATTTAAGCAACGATTGTTCATTCGGTTACTTGGTCTCCAATTAATATAAAGCAAAAAGTTGACTCCATAAGGCACTTGTCTCACATTTGAATCTAATCTAATCCTCAAGTCTTGCTAAAATTAACCAGGTAGCTAGGCCATTCAATCGTGTCTCCCGGACTCATTGGTTGCCAACTAGTCCTCCATCTTCACATTTCCATAGGGACTACCCCCCATAGGCTGCAGTTGGGAGACAGCTAGGACAAAGAGGTCGAAGATTAGAGTGACAGCCCCCGACCTGAGTCACTGTCGCAATTTCTGTACAATCTGAGCAACAAAAGTCCCAATAGCTTCCCTCCTCCTATTTATATTTGTTTCTCTCCTTCCATTTGTACCCCTCGCCCCCCATCAAATATTTCGACCTCCCTTAGCCAAATCAACTTTTTCCTCCAAGGGGTGCCTATTTCACGTGGGGGTGGCCCCCACATTCGACCAACTCAAATATTTCCACCCACTTTTCGTAAGTTGGTGTCCCAAAATTGTGTTGGCTTCAAAATTGAAAAATTGTAGTTCTTCCTTCGGAAAATTTTATTGAGAAGGGGCATTACAGAATGTCCTCCTTGGCCCTATCCATGGCCTCATAAAAAAAAACCATTGTAGGTTTTCCCCATCTACCAATCTCATAACCTTTATTATAGGTTCACTAATTGAGCACACTTCTTCTACTCCCTGCCAAAATGTGTCAGTGTACACCATTTTTGCAATAGCTCTCCCATCATGTCTCCTGTTGTATCTAGAATCACGCCACTCGTTAAAAACAAAAATTTGCTTCAACTCAAACTGGCATTTAGGAAATGTAACTCATGCCATAAGGAGATATGCATGCCTTTGTAACTTATGCTCTTAAGAGAGAGTGTGACATCTGCATTAAAGAGTGGGTAAGAGAAATCTTTTATGACATGCTTTTATTGAGTGTAAGAGAGTGTAAGAGAATCTTTTATAATGTGCTTTAATGAGTGTCAGAGAGTGTAAGAGCATTAATGAGAGTGTAAGAGGAATATACCATGCCAATAATGAGTGTAAGAGAACATTAATGAGAGTCATGATTGAGTCACGAGTGACTTGAATTACTTTTAATAATAATATAATAGTATCATAAGAATAATAATAATAATATAATAGTATCATAAGAATAATAATAATAATATTAATGATAAAATATTAAGTTGAGATTGAACTATTATATGATTAATTATAAAATGTGATTTTTCATGACCAATACTTGATTATCAATTAATGCAAGGTGATTTACTATCTTGAGACTTTCTAACTTTAAAGTTTCCATTTTTAGACTTTCTATTTTTGGAAATTCTATTTTTAAACTTTCTCTTTTTAGAAATTCTACTTTTAAGAAATTCAATTTTGAACTGCCAATTATACACATCATCATCAATGAAGGAATTATACTGAGCCTTATCAAACTTCAAGATAGTCATGGCTCCCTCTTAAACATGAAAGTGATTTTCGTTGATGAACATCAAGTTATCTTCTTACACTGCTACCTTTCGATCGCAAGGGGATGATGTGAACACCTTGACTACATAACCCTTAAAGGATTGTCAAAACCATTTACTCAATCCATACATTCTTTGAAACGAGTACAATACTAACAGTTGAACTTACCTCAATTGTCATTATGTATTTTTGCAGTATCTTTCCATGTAGAAAAACAATATGATAACCAAATAACCAATATCAAAATATTAGTATTAGACTTACCTTATCATGATGGCCCCCTTCATCAAAGTATTTGTTTACTTGAATCTTTTGAGATCAACATCCTTTCACAAAAATCATCTCTATAAGAATCTTTCTCCATGCATTCATCCAAGTGCCCATGGATCGAACTTGATTACTAAGTTACAATATCTTCCTTGGAGTTCTCATTGTTAACTCCCTTTCGTTCTTCCAGAGACATTAATTTATGTTATTCAACATTGTTATATTTATGCCATGCAATCTTGTGAGAGCCTTGATCTCCATCCACTCTAAAGCATGTCAAATTTCCTCTTTTGAGAATCATGCAACCATATGAAAGACTTACCGAGCATACTTTAATATCCAACTCCTTTTACAAGATTCTAGTAGATATGAACCTTTCCATAGAAAAGAGTTGCTTAAAATATGCATACCTTTGCTTCCATACAACCTTCTAGACAACCTTTCTTGAACGAGAATGATTCTTATACCTATCAAGGATAGGTTTCTTTTCTAGAAGAAGAAAGACTTTTTCACATTGTAACTCGACCATCTGCATTCCTTCACCCTTCAAGAGAATTGTTTTCATACTAGATGGAATGCTCTTTCCAAGAACCTTCCAAAATGATGGTTCTTATAGGACCTTGATGATCCCACTTCAAAAAATGACTACCTCTAACAAGATGTTAGAAAATGTTTGGATAACTCTAAGTTGCATGATACATGGAAACGGGTAGAGAGTTTTGAAACGGGTACGGGTACGAAATGTGACCCCCCAAAATTTTGGAAATGGGGAAACGTGATATGTGTGTGTGTATGTGTGTGTTAGAACATTTAAGAAATGTCGTGCAATCATAAATCATACACAATACATTATTACATTATGATTAAATTGTCCAATGTCAATGCATAAACTATAAGTCGTTAATTTTACATCACATTTACTCATGAATGATCACATAATGAAAGCAACAATATCCTAAAACAGCCTTGATAAATGAGGTTTATTATAAATATATATCCAAAATCAACCTTTATTATATATATGAGACTGCAAGTACAATAAATACTATGAGGTTGCAAGTATTATAAATATTAAAGACTAATGACTAATAGGTGCTCCAATTCCTTTCTATTGATGAAGATCTTGCCACTTGTGAAAGAACACGAATGGCAAGGTTGTGAAATCTCTTTTTCTTGTTCTTAAAATATCCTTTGCTCATTGTTGAAAATGCCCTAGCTGAAACCATTGCTCTTCCTCTTTTCTCCTCGCTAAAATTGCCCCTTTCCAAGTGAAACAAGTAGCTCAATTCGTGTGATGAGGGAATGAGGCGAGAATTTATTTATAACTTTCAAGAACCATCTAGAAACATCCACGAAATATTTTAATCGCCAAATAAAAAGATAAAAATGAAAAAAGAAAAAAAATAACGCAAAAAAGGCAATTTTTCTGGAAACGCGATTGCACGACCTTGAAACGCATTTCAAGTTGTACTAGGCCACGTTTCAGCCTCATGAAAAGTGCCATTATGGCCTGAAAAGCGTTTCATGGCCGTACCATATGCGTTTCCGAATTTCCGTTTTGTTTTTGCTGGAAACAACCTCATGTGCAATGTTTCCTGCAACATAGGATGAACTATAGTATGCAATATGGTCCCAAATCTTCTCATTCTTGAAAGCTAGATGATTCCTACAAAGCAATTTAATCAATTAGACTCTAATTCTTCAACTATCACATGCTTCTTTCCATGATATCATCCTATTACAAAACCCAAGACTCTTTTAGAATATCCAGCAATGCATGTTGCTCTACTTTCTACTTAATAAAAGAACGAAAGATTGTATAAAGAACCTAGTAGGGATGAAGCTTCCTTCAATAGTAAAGATCCTTGAGACCTTCTCCTTTCGTCTTTTTCTCGAGTTCTCCCTTTTCTTCAACTACGTGAGCATCACTTATTTCTTTTCTTTTGTTGTTCTGCTTGTTTGGACAATCACTCTTAAAGCATCCATACTCATTCCATCCAAAACATTGAATCTTGGACATATTTGTCTTCTTCTTGGACTTTCCTAACTTCCCTTTCATCTTCTTGATCCTTGTTGTAAAATCTTGAGAGCTCTCATTTGATTCAGTGTCATCTTTTACGTTGATCCTGGATTCTTCCAAGATACATTGAGCCCACAACTCATCAAAAGGTGTAGTATCCTTCTTTTAGTAGAAACTAGTTGCAAAACTACTTCAATCAAGCAATAAAGCATTTAATACATAAATTCTCATTTCAGAGTCGGAAACAGTTTCCCCAAGCCCTTGCAAGTTGTAATTGATCTCCTATTTCTGAGATCTTCATTAGATAGGTGGCCATGTCTTCATCCTTTGACTTCCTTATTCTATATAGTTGATTCCTCAAGGAAATCTTTTGTCCTAATGTACTTATGGAGTACAACTTTACCAACTTATCATACATAGCCTTGGATGTCTTCAAATCAGCAATAAAGGGAGCAAGATGATCCTTAATGGATTCTACAATAATACTTTGTGCTCTTACTCACCCTTTCTTGTATTTTGCTAATTCTTGAGTTTTTTCTTTGCCTGGTTCAGCAACTTCACTAAGAACATATTCCATGACTTCCTTTTCTGTGAGTGCCAATTCAATCCTCTTCTTACATGCTAGGATATTTGTTGATCCAACGAGCTCGTTGCTTTCCTTGCAAAATGTAGCCAGATGATTTGTAGATTGAGATATAGAAGCCAATATAACACTTACTTGTCAAGGGTTCTATTTCTTGATGATGTCTCCAACTATCTTGATGTCTTCGAGATCTTCAAGTAGACTTCAATGATGCCCTAGAATGATAACTTCTAGTATACCTTCAATAATAATGTCTTCGAACAACTTCGAAGAGTGAAAGATGATACCAATATTCCTTGATGCTTCCTCTTCTTCAAGATGATGAGCTATAGAATCTTCAACAAAAGTTTTTCCTTCCTTTCTTCAATGAGAGCTTAATCATGAGATTTCCTTCAATGTAAGCATGATCAATGGGTCTTCTTCTTCTTTCTTTGTGTCCGTCTACAAATGATCCCCCTTGACAAACCCTTTAAGATGATCTTCCAACTGCCTTCTCTTGTTCATCTTAGCTCTGATACCATATTTGAGAATGCAATAAGGCAACTATTAATTCAATTTCTCCTTAACCTTAATAATTTCTTGTGAACTTAATCCCAGGGGGGCAACTCAATTGGTAATCTCAAATATGTGAAATCGTTGAAACCCGACAGACCCAAGTTCAAATCCCCCTGTTGCGACCCAAGCTACAAGGAGGAGGATAGATCGTAGCCCCTTAAAGGTTTACTAGTAGTTACGTGTCAGGAATGCTGTTGGGTTCCTCTAGGTCACATAAAAATAAAAATAAAAAATTTGCTTGTTAACTTTATTTATCTTCTCGTGTTACTTTATTAGATCTTCTTATCAAACAATTATCAAGAACAAAAACAATAAAGACAATGGACACAGAAATTAGGTTCCAAGCCAGGGGAAAACCCAGAAAATCTCTTTTCTTATAGGTACTTCTTCAAATGAGAAACGAAGACCCAAAACTCTAGACCAAGTCCTCCTCCAAGCACCAAGTTAGCCCTCCAAGAAGCCCTTTCAATTAGGTCAAAGATCAACCAAATCAACAAGGGTCAATTCTGCTTCAACTAGCTTCCAGCAACAACTTCGGCCCCCAGATTCGATCTGCAACCTTAACCTGCAGTTTGGACCTGCATTTTTTGGCCTTCCAGACGCTGCAGAAACCCTAACCTTCGCACGTGTGAGAGAATAGAACTCAAAAACGAACTTCTTTCTTCTTCTTGGTTTCTCCATGCTTCCTAGACCTTCGCTCTTGGTTTTTCCTTGTTCACAACTTCAGATTGAACTTCTTCTTGAGAGAGATCGAATTGGTGATAAATGAGGCCAATGTTACTTCTATTTATACACATCTGAGGAGTTTGAATACCCTCCTTTAGGTTGACTTCTTGCTAGCAGGGTTGACTTGTGCAAGAAGGCTTGCAGAACTTTCTAGATTCAAAATCAATATCTTTTACATGTTACAATTTGCCCAATAAAGTCTTATAAAATTGAAAAGGACTCTCTTGACTCAAGAAAAATATTCATTTGACATGACAAACCATAGAAGCATCAAGAACATGCTTGACCTAGAAGATCAACAAAATGGAGCATGAAACCCATGGTTAAAAATAATATGTTTCTTTCTTCTTTTTCTTGTAGCATAAGAATTACATAACGACATGAGTACATAGACAATTATGATGACCGAAACTAGTTACATTTTCCAACAAGTCTCATCATAGATTAGGCATATAATTGAAATTTTCCAAGACCACTTAACCTCACACACTCACATAACATTCTCTCATTTTTGCATTTGCTATTGTGTTATTTAGATTGTGAGCCATTTCTTCTTACTTGCAAGCATCTCATTTCCTTTTACTTCTTTATTTTATTTCTCATGTAATTTATTGTCATATCTTGTTTGAGCATCTCTTTAAAGTACAAGTTTTATCTACCTTGCAAGTTTTACTTTCATTTATTGCTCATATCTCTAAATTCCACATTAATCTCTTCTGAGTTTTAACTTACTAACGCATGTCTTGCCGCATTGCTATTCTTGTAACCTCGATAATCATTTCAAATGCAAGTATCATAATTTCTCTTTGGGCATTATCTAAAGGCACTGGTCTCTCATTCTTTATCTTGTTGGGTGTGTTGATGATTTCATTGAATCCATCTAATCAATATTCACATGCTCACTAATATTAATAATTGCTAATTCATCTTTAAACTCAGTTTTAATTGGATGGTGATTGCCTTTCCCTTTATCTCCTAGAGTTTGTTCTCTTCAACAAGTTTTCCTTCGATAATGATCTTCAAGTACCACCCCCCTTAGCTTAATTAGGAGAGAGCTTAAATGGACAGAGTTGGGAATAGGTGACAACCTCTTCTTTGAGTGTTGTGCCATAAAGACCACACCCGGTGGGATTGAGGAATTTTCCCACACTGAGGTGTGCATCTTAGGCGACAACAACCCTTGTCAAGATTAAGCTTGGCCCCTACTACTC
This sequence comes from Pinus albicaulis, assembly GCA_034641835.2. Lineage (NCBI taxonomy): Eukaryota > Viridiplantae > Streptophyta > Pinopsida > Pinales > Pinaceae > Pinus > Pinus albicaulis. The sequence continues at coordinate 612,650,244 of CM076578.1, read as the reverse complement.
TACTTTCTAGAGTTCTGTTCAGTTCTATTCTATCGCATTATCAGTCAATCAAGGATGTTCCAATTCAGTCAAACTATCAATACCAGTCCAAGCAAATGTATCAAGATCATTGATAGTCAATGTAAGGCTTGTACTTTGCTTCTCTTTACTTCCCTACTTTCCTTGCTATCCATCTAACATTCTTTTTCTGCTTCAAATAATCCTAGGCCGACTCTCTTGATTCCAGAGATCCTTTGTCTTTTCTAATCTACAAATTGGACTACTATACTAAGTCCCCAACAGCAGATTTTTACTGCAGTCTCAGCCAACACTCTTCTTGACTATGGTTAAGTTTGAGGCAATGACCAAAGACTTCTATGATTCTATCGTGACTGCTACAGCGCATCCGACGACATACATGGACTTTTGGGTGATAACACGAATGGGAGAAGACATCATTTGAATCAACAACAAATTCTTTTCAATCTGGTATCTACTTGCATAGCTATGCAACATAGCATCACATTGCCCACATAACAATAAGATGATCAATGTGGAATGGTCAGGTTGTACATGTATCAAATACATGACTCAAGCCATGTTACATAATCAATGTAAGATGATGGCATACAAGTTGTGTCAATGGTGAGACTCAGCTATGTATCTTATTTGGATATAAAGACGGACTCTGTTATACATATGTATAAAGATTACTTGTCTTCAAATTCCATCAGGGATTTATTCTTCTTTTGTCTAATCATGTTTGAACTCTCACCAAGACTCGATTCTCCAGTCACTGCCTATAGTCGTTCTATGCCTATATATATATATATATATAGAGAGAGAGAGAGAGAGAGAGAGAAAGAGTTGCCCATATAATTTTGTCAAGATCATTGTCAACACAGGCTACATCATTATGTCTCTTATCATTTTGCGCTAGAACAGGCTCAGATCATGGATGAACTTAATTTAACAAATCATAATTCTGAAGTGACGAGCCAAGGAGACAATGAATCATAACAATGAATTTGAGCCAAGCAGACAATGAATCATAACAATTACTTAGACCGAATCATAATGAAGCCTTATTTTTTGCGTTCTTTTTAAATTAACCCTCTGCTAGCACTAGTATCTTAGCTCAGCTTTGGTCCTGGGCTTTGATTAGTTTCAGCCTATACTCAGACTAGCCCTGGGGACCTACTATTCACCTTTAGACAGATCTTACCATCTTCTTGTACATCGATCTGAGGCTGTTTGGGCCTCTTGTTTACTGCCTGAGGCCTTTCACCCTCCTCCTGAGGCTCTGCGGCCCTTTTTCCTAAGGCTTTGTGGCCAACTGTGGCCTAACCTCGGTAGCCTTGAGCTAGCCTTTTCGTCCTTGCTCGTTCAGGTCTTTCGGCCCTATACTAGGGCTTCGGTAAACAGAACCCAGCCCTTTCCTTCTCTTGCTCAAACAACAAACAACATCAGCCTCCTTCTTGAGCACAAATTTTGAACAAGCTTGGCCCTCCTCTTTTTAGACAGATACCCTCATGGACAAGGATTTGATCGTAGAATGGTGTCTTTAAAGAGTAATCTCCATTCTCAATACCCTTTGTTTACCAAAAGCTCTGATACCATGTTTATTTTTCAAGTGCAATAGATACAAGCACAAATTCCTGAAACTAGTAATTATTACTAATGATATTGATATTATCTTTAGCACTTCCATTTTATCACTAAGCAATTACACTTCAGAAATTCAACCATAAAAGCAGTAGGACAGTAAAGATCACAACACAACAATGATGCACAAAGACGCAACAAGTTTTACCATGGGGAAACCCTCTTCTAGGGAAAAACCCAGCAACCTTTTCTTAGAGGAATTATCCAATTCAACAAGAAATATAATCTGATCCTTTCAATCAAAAAAATAGTCAAACTGACCAGCACAAAACCTAGGTCAAACCTGGTCAATCTGTCCACAAGCCTAGTAAAACTGTCACTCAGAAAGTTTCAGTCAACTATGGTCAACTAGGCCGAACTTTGGCCTCCTGCTCCTTCACAGAAAATTTGATCTGCTGCCCAACGAAATGCCCAGAAAAACTTCGGCCTCTCTCCACACGTGTGAAGTCAAACTGAGGTCAAAACAGAGATAAGATAGCTTGGTCAATGCTGGACTGTTTTGGTCAACTTCGGTCTCCTTTTTCTCTCTCTCCTTCACATCGATGAACAGAAGAATATGTTTGATGTGTGATCCAAATTTGTGCCAAGGAGGAGGAGTAGCCTATATACCGTCATCTCATGAGCCCAAATAGATGTCTCTGTTGGGGATTGCCAACTTTTATTTCCTGGAGGCAATTTAAATTAAAATTTTCTTCTTTTTACATATCTTTTATGGGCTGACTTGGAGTAGCTGGGAATACTGACCGCAGATACTCCAAAATTCAACAGAAAGGACTACTAAAGTTTCTATTAACCACTAGAAAAATATTCAGAATTCATAACAATTAGTTCAATTTTAAACTCCGTGATAGGATCAAAAATGGCATCACTCCATATACTCTGCGGTCCTATAGGTTACATATCATAGGACTGAGAAAAGGACTACTGCAATTTTAATCAGCCAGTAGTCTGCAACTCAAGAGTCAATACACACTAAGCTATATTTTAGACTGTAGTTTCTCTCCCAATTTTCATCTTTCTGCAAAGGCTTTGATTTGTACATGATATTCAATGAAAAAAGAAAGCAACATGCAAAATTCACCTAAGAATTCACATAAAACTTACCTCCACAAAACATAATCGTAGTGCAGGATCCTTCTCTGGATTCAAGCAATTGGAAAATACTTGCAACAATGTCCCCAGATAAGGACCCACCTAAGTTGTACAATATTTGAACTTGATCACTTCAACTGACAAGCGTGGTAATGATTACATAGGAAATATCAGGTATGGGCAGAGAAGAATCTGTAAAAATTATTTGTAACTCTTACACAATTTCCAGCATTTTGAAGAAATGCTTTAAAGAGAAATGTTCCGGATGAACTTCCCAACCATTCAGAATACCCAGCTGTAACAACTCCAAGAAGAGCTTCTGTATGCATTGCATACAATTCTTTTCCAGAAGCCAACCCAACCGCGCAGGCAAGATTATTCATCAACAGAGCAGCATGTTGCTGTAATTGTCTATCATCGTCAAAAGACTGAAGCTGGAAACATTAAAAATGGACAAGATTATGAATATCACTTCAAAAGTCGGCAAATAAAATTCAACTCATTATCCAATTCTAATAGATTTCCATGAAAAGCATAAGCAATCTGACCCTAATGAAAGTAGATTGCATGAAATGCACATAGATTTAAAAGCAACACTTCTATCCAGTCGCATTCTACTCTTGAGCTTCCATTCAGACAGAAACATAAAACAATATGTCTGATGGTAGATCATCTCAAATGGCGTATCAACAATTTGAAATTAAATGTCATCATGATATAATGAAAATAATGACTCTCCTATTCAGGTTAGACTAATAGAGTGATGCCCATACTCTATTGTGCAGCTAAATTCTTTGTCAAAAATTACTAGAGCTTACAAATAATATGCTTCTAAGTTCTAGCCCTAAAAGACACCTGCTATTGTCAACACTTAAGACACCCACTTTTGTGCCCATGTTTCCAAAATGCTATAAAACTGATTATCCCAAATGTCCTCCACAAATTATTGGTTTCGGCAATGTCCATCATCAACATATATTCTTCCTATGCATCACATCAATTGCTACAAAATAAATCCACTATGTGGGATCAATCACTTGAACGATAATAGGACAAACCTGAAGCAGCAATATTGATAATTCCAAACAAGATGGCATGCATAATGCTCCTCCTTTCTCTATCAGACTTTCCAGTACTGCTATTAACTGCCAACAATAATAGAAAATACCAAGTACAAACAGTCTATTACATAAACCTCATTGCAATCTAAAACCAATCAATATGCCAGTAGAAATATTATAAAAAAAATATTGTAAAGTGTAGGAGAATAATAAGAAGGAAAATTGCAATTCCTTTCACCTGTTGTTTTATTGCTGGATGATCCCTAAACCCCAAGTTTGCACAACAAAGTTGTTTGCTTATCTGCAGAATCAGCTAAAAATTAAATTTATAACAAACAAACATGTCTTTCTCTGTTGAGCCAAAGATACGAATCATAATGCAAAAAAGAAAAACATAATTGAGTGAATCACATAATGCTGATGCTCTTCGTGTTTTGTAAGTCCCTTTACTTGTGATTATTGGTTTTGTGATGCCCTTTTAACTATAAGCTTAGTAAAAATCAAAGCAGCATATCCCTCTTTGGAGATTTGTTCAAATTATTAAACTATGACTATCTAACGATATACATAACATATTAGAACCTTCAAAGCCAAACTATGTCTAGGGCGAATTCCAGACTCATTCTGACTGCATTCTAATAAGCAGATCAGATGGTATTCACTGCTAAATTTCGACCCATCAACGTATATTCAACACTGCAGGAAAATATTTTAACTAAGCCTTCTTATGGCTCCAAAAGTGTCAAAGTACAGTAAAATATTAAGAAAGGTAGAAGCTGATCGACAGACATATCACTATCAGCATAGATATGAGTTGCAAAGCATTGAAGCCTGTACTGCTTTGGAAAAGAACCAGAAAGAATCTTCAAACTTCATTGTGATAGGAAGGAGCTCCAATTCTTATTTCAAAGAAGAAATAGCCAATAAAAGCATTTAATTTTACATTGCCATATCAGTCTTGTACCTAAAGTTTGAATGATAGGTGGTTGAACTACTTCATCTACAATTGTTTCATCTAGTCAAGAATTCGTTGAAAATGAAGGTACAATGAAAGTAAGGATTCATTGCATCCAAGAGGTTAGAATTACTTGTGAGAGACAACTTTGAAGTGATCCAAGTAAATGACAAGTTGCTGGTTAGAAGATGCCAACCACTGAGAGTTGGTTTGTTGCCGTGTGAGGGCTTGCACTGACATTTGAACATCACAGGCCACAGCATTATCACATCTAGTCATGTTGATCTAATTTAATAGGATTCTAGATGGCGAGACAATGCATCCAACTCACTGAGATTGACAAATTCAGCAAATCAAAGCACTGAAATCTTAGACTCTAGCTTGAATGGTTTTTTGTAATAGGTATGACTGGAGTGTAAAAACTCTGGTAAACTTGAGTAAGTATATATTATTATTTATAAAAGATGAGATATGAGATATGATTACAATGGGGAATCACCGAGGCTTTAAATATGGCCTCATGGTGTCCCTTGGTGAAGAGGCATGATCTTTGATCATGCCCTTTCACTTAATAAAACCTAATATAACTATATCTAACTAACAATTAAAAAATATACATAACATTGCTCCTCTCTTAAGATGCTTTGTCCTCAAAGCATACGTAACGATGGGTGTTGCTGGCAAAACGCTTCAGACTCCCAAGATGCTTCTTCAATGGGCAAGTCCTTCCACTTGATTAAATATTCGGTAATAACACGAGAGCGCAGCTTCTTATCACGGGTAGATAGGATACCTTCGGGCTCTAGAATGAGCTTGCCTTCATCATCCAAAATGGGAAGTGTTGTTTGGGGCAACTGATGGTTACCCAATGCCTTTTTTAAGCAGGACACATGGAAAACATTGTGAACACGACTGGTATCGGGAATGCTCAACCCATAAGCGACTTGACTGATCTTTTTAATAATTTGATACGGACCATAAAACTTTGGAGCTAATTTATTTTTTCCTTTTTGTTTAAGGGACAATTGCTTGTATGGTTGAAGCTTGACAAACACCCAGTCTCCAACTTCAAATGATCTCTCAGTGCGATTACGGTCAGCTTGTTGCTTCATACGATTCTGTGCAACACTCAAATTTTCTTTTAGAATTTGGATGACCTTTTGGTGTTCTTCTAGTTGATTTTTTACTGCTGGAAAATTAGTTTGAACTGAAGCAAAATCTTTCCACTTCGGAGGCTCATATCCATATAGAGCCTGGAACGGAGTCATTTTTGTCGATGTATGGTAAGTAGAATTATACCACCATTCGGCAAGATGCAACCATTGGACCCACTTATTTTGTTTCTCCGTAGCATAACACCGTAGGTAAGCTTCCAAACATTTATTAACAACCTTTGTTTGCCCATCTGTTTGAGGGTGATAAGCTGAGCTCATATTGAGGTAGGTTCCAACATGGTTGAACAATTCCTTCCAAAAGTTTCCTTTAAATTTGGCATCATTGTCACTAACAATAACCTTCGGAAAGCCGTGTAGTTTATAAATATGTTTGCAGAATATCTCTGCAATTTGCTTTGCAGAGTCTGTTTTTTTAATAGCGATAAAGTGAGCATACTTAGTGAGTCTATCTACTACAACGAAGATCTTATCCTTTCCCTCCGATACAGGTAATCCTTCAATAAAATCCATCGATATTTCTTCCCATTTCTGAGCCGGAATATTTAAGGGATGAAGTAAGCCAAGTGTCATAATGTTTTCAGTTTTATTTCTTTGACACTTGTCACATTCTACAACATATTTTTGAATATCGTGACTCATACCCTTCCAGAAAAATGACTGACGTGCATTGCAGTAGGTTTTGAAATATCCTACATGCCCAGATGACATGGAATCATGTGATTCCTTGAGTATTTTTTATATAAACTTGGATTTGGAGTTTAGATAAATTCTCCCTTTGTACCATAAGATATCGTTCTTCCATTCAAATTTTGAATTCCCTGGGAGATTATTGATTATAGCCAACATTTCTAGATCTTTGGCGTACTCACTTCCAATCTCATTAAGCCATTCAGGCACAACAATCGAAACTGCAAGTAATGCTGATTCCTCATCTTTTCTGGACAGGGCATCCGCTTCTACATTGTCTTTCCCTTTCTTGTGTAATATCTCCATGTCAAAAGCGGCAATCTTCTCGATCCATTTTTGTTGTTCTTCAGAGAGTGTTTTTTGCTGAAGAAGATACTGAAGACTATTATGATCTGTTCGGATGGAAAATTTACTCCCTAACAGATATTGTCTCCATTTGGCCAATGCATGCATAATTGCGAGCATTTCCTTGTTCTATGTGGACTTGAGACGCTCATGTTTATTTAGTTTTCTGCTTTCAAAAGCAATAGGGTGCCCCTCTTGCATTAATACTGCACCAATACCGAATCCAGAGGCATCACATTCAATGATAAATGGTTTAGAAAAGTCGGGAGTTGCCAATACTGGTGCATTAGCCATTACTTCCTTCAAATCTTCAAAACATTTCCCTGCTTCCTCATTCCATTGAAACGAATTCTTCTTTAAAAGGTTTGTAAGAGGTGCAGTTTTATGCGCATAATCTTTAATAAATCTTCGATAATATCTCGTTAATCCTAAAAATCCTCTGAGCTTGGATATGTTCACTGGTTTATTCCATTCCCTTATAGCCTTAATCTTAGAAGGATCCACTTTTACTCCTTCATGGGATATTAGGTGTCCCAGATATTCAACTTCTTCTTTTCCAAAGGTGCATTTGGATTTTTTTTGCATAAAATTGATGGTCTTCTAGTAACGTGAGAATTTTATCCAAGTGTTGCAAATGCTCCCTCTAGGTTTTACTATAAATCAAAATATCATCAAAAAATACTAGTACAAATTTCCTAAGATATGGACGAAATAACTCGTTCATAGTGGCTTGGAACGTAGTTGGTGCATTTGTTAACCCAAAGGGCATTACTTTAAATTCATAATGACCTTCATGTGTTTGAAATGCAGTTTTTGGTATATCTTCCAATCTAATTCGGATCTGGTAATAACCTGACCTTAAATCTAATTTAGAGAAATATTTTGCGCCATGGAGTTCATCCAGCATTTCATCGATAAAGGGAATTGGAAACTTATTTTTAATTGTTATCTTATTTAATCCTCTACAGTCAATGCATAGCCAAAACGATCCGTCTTTTTTTCTTACCAATATAATTGCGGCAGCATACGGACTCTTACTTTTTGAAATGACCCCACATTTTAAAAGGTCTTGGATTATCTTCTCAATTTCAGTTTTATGGTGATGTGGGTAGCGATAAGGCTTGATGTTAACAGGGTCTGATCCTGCCTTGACTTCTATTGTATGTTCGATTTCCCTATGAGGAGGCATTTTCATTGGTAGATCTTGAAATACCTTCTCATGTTTCTAAACTAGTGCTTGTACCTCCTGTGATTCTTCGTGGTTGACTTTTGTAGATAACATCTCTAAATGATGACATTCGACTATATAGGCTGGCGCTCCCTTTCGGATCATCTTCATCATCTAGGATGATGATACGATTTGATTTTCTGGAGCTTGGAATCCAAATAACTTGTGCTTCCGCCCTTCCCACTTAAAGCTTATAAACTGCTTCTGATGGTTGGCCGAATAAGTACCCAAGGTTTGTAACCACTGAATTCCTAAGACCACATCTACTCCTCCGAGTGGTACAACATAGAATGAAGATTCTAAACTAAAGTCTTTAATCTGCAATTTGACTTTATGGCATTTTCCTACCTATTCAATCTTCTTACCATCGGCCACCATTACCTTCATATTAGGCATGGAAAAAGTAAAGAGGTTGAGTCTTTTGGCCATGGTTGAATCTAGAAAATTGTGCGTGCTGCCTGTGTCTATGAGAACCATTACGTTGTTTTTCTTAATATGTCCCCTTAATTTTAGTGTCTGAGGTTGTGATATACCTGTCATGGCTGATAATGACACTTGCGGAGTGCTGTCATCATCTACTTCTGGGGAGAATTCTAGGGTATCTTCTATCCCTTCTATGTCTGAATCATCATTGTTAGAATCATTAGTTGCTTCACAATTATATAGATTTTTTTCTTTCCCATTAGCACATATGTGCTTAGGGTCCCATTTTTCGCCACAACGTTTGCATTTGCCTTCCCTCATTCTTTGTATTTCCAAGTTAGATTTGTCTCCTTCGCGAAGGCGTGGTGGAACATATTTCATGTTATCTTCTTTTGTAGATTGAGGAAACCGTCGTCTCGAATATACTTTTTCTGGTTTTGATAATCTTTCAAATTTCTTTTCAGCAGCTTTTGCTTTTTGCCTTGCTACTTCTACGGACGTAATTTCATGTAGTTCAAGTTCTTCTTGTATGTGAATTTTACGTCCTGAGATGTAAGATTGGATTAGACGAGATTCCGACAATCCTGGTACTCGTGTTGCCAAGGTCTCTCATTCTCGAGTGTACTCATCCACATCTCCTTTTTGGCGTAATTTGATAAACGCTGAAAAAAACTTTTCTTCTTTTATGCCTTGAAACCTTTTGAAGAATGCATCCTTAAATTTCCTCCAACTGATAGCGAGCGTCGTCTTTTTCCACCACATATACCAATTATATGCTTCTCCTTCCATTTTCATAGAGGCATGTTTAATTTTTCGTCATCACTAGTAATGTCATAAATCTCAAAATATTCTTCCGCTTTATTAAGCCATGCAACGCTATTTTTTTCATTACCATCAAATTTGGGTGGCTCAATTTTGGCTCTTCGCTGATATGCTACTGGTGGAACAAGAAGGGGATATTGATTAGCAAATGCATTCCAGAGCTGCTTATTTTGAAAATCTGCATTACTATCTTCTTGATGATGTTGGGAATCGGTCTTTTCTTGATGCTCTTCTGAGTTTCCTGAATTTGCGGAATTGTTTTGTTGATTTTGTTCCATGTTAGGAAATATTGGGGATTGTGTCTGACTTAACTTATCTATCTTATCATTTAGCTTATTGAAGAGTTCTGTCATATTGTTCATTGCTTCGCTATGCTTTTCTGTGGCCTCGTGATGATTTAGCCACATTTTTCTTTCTATTCGATTTGTCGTATCATGAATCTTTTTGATGTCGTTGGAGTGCCCTGTAACTGTACCTTCAAGATCGACTAATCTTTTTCCGAATTCTTCAGAATTATTATTGATTTGTTTCTCAAGATCTCCCAATTTCTTCTGGAATTCAGCCATCGACATCGATGGAGACATTGAACGTGTATGAGGTGGGGAATATTTTTCTGCCAATTTCTCTCCCCTTTTTTCTTTTTTTCTTTTTTTTTTAAACTAATAATAATTATTATTTATTTATATAAATAATAATAATTATTATTTTATTTGTATAAATTTTATAGTATATATATATATATATATATATATATATATATATATATTAATTATAATTATATAGTATATATATTATAGTTATATATGAAAAATAGTTCAACATTTTTTGTTTGAAAAAAGTCCCGTCCAATTTTTAATGTCAGAATGTTTCTTTTAAGCAAATCATTCACTTGTTCACACATGTTTCAATCTTCAGGGCTTCAAATCGAGTTCTTTTTAAATCTGGTCAAAAATTGAATTGTTCTTAAAAAAAAATACTTGGATGTTTAGACTTCCCTTGTTTCTTTTTTATTTTTTAAATAAAACTCATTTAATGTATTAAACGTTCCACTATTCTCCGTAAGGTCGCACCTCTCGAGTCACCGATCTAATTTGAAGTTCTGGTTCATATATGCGGCTATTATATCGATTTTAATACCTATTACCTTGTATTTAACGCGTCACTATTCAAATCGATTTTTTTAAACAAAAAGATGCTCAGAAAAATTTTTCTAAACAAATCGATTTTGTTTCCTTACCAACCGTCACACACTGTTTCACGATTTTTTAAAAACGTAATTTTCTTTTTGGCGGAATGTGCAGAAGACGGCGGAATGTGGAGACGGACGGATGGGAAGGTTGGCGGGGACGAGTGGGACAGGCGAGCGGAGTTAGGAGCTGCAGGGCGTGGAAGTGAGGGCAGATGGTGTTGGAGTGTGGGAGCCGAAGGCGGAAGGAAGGTGCGGCCAGCGTCAGTTAGCGGGGAGGCGGCGGAGTCTGCGTAAGGCGTGTAAGGGAAAGGCGTTGGTGAGGTGGTGAGGGAGCGTTGTACGCAGGTGGGAAGGCCGAGGGAGAATGGCCCAGCGTGGTGAGGAATAGGGGGCGGGTGTTACCGCGGGAGTGGATAGCGGAAGCCGCAGGGGGTGTGATAAGCGTATGAGAGAGGGGGCAGAGTTTAAGGAGTGCAGTGAGGGACGAGGGAAAGGCTGTGTTGTGAGATATGTGAGGGGGAGGGCGTGAGGTATGTGAGAGACGGGGGGCGTATGTGAGGAGAGTTTGTTGTGCGTACGGAATGTAGTGTAGGAGCTTGAGAGGAAAAGGGTTGTGGGTGTGAGTGCAGTGATGGAAAAGTCTGCAAAAAAAAAAATTATTTTTTATTTTTTTAAACCAAGGTTGTTGTTGAAGCACTTGGTAAAAAAAATCTGCGATCTGGAATTTTTGTAATTCCTTAATTCTGGGTGATCACACAGATCCCAAAGAGCAACCGCTCCGATACCAATGGAGTGTAAAAACTCTGGTAAACTTGAGTAAGTATATATTATTATTTATAAAAGATGAGATATGAGATATGATTACAATGGGGAATCACCGAGGCTTTAAATATGGCCTCATGGTGTCCCTTGGTGAAGAGGCATGATCAAAGATCATGCCCTTTCACTTAATAAAACCTAATATAACTATATCTAACTAACAATTAATAAAATATACATAACAATGACAATGAGCATTGTTGATTTCTGGTAGCATCGGATGTGCTCTAAATCTCAAATTTTGCAGGGAGGCTTAGACACATGTATTCCAAAATACCCAGAAAGCATTTTGGGAAATTCTACCCTAATGGGGTTTTATTAAAATAATTAATTATTTTTAATATGAGCCCAAGTCTAAACTTATGGAATTAAAATAATTAAAGTATATTAATAGACTGGGGGTGAAACTTCTAGAAAAATACAGAAATCGAGTCAATATGATCTAAGCCGTTAATTATGTTTTAATCTGGGTCGTTGGTTATCCAACGAGAAGATTATAAGGGGACTACGATGGTCATTTGGAAAACAAGCCGAGTGAGTCCAAAGATCGAATTTCTTGAGGGAGCAGCGCAGAGCAGCCGGAGGATTTCATCAAGGTGATTCGATTGCAGGGAGGTGCAGTGATAGTTCTGGATGGAAGATCTCTTCCTGAGCCAGTAATACTTCGCAGAGAAGGCAGAGAACAGTACGCAAAAGAGGCAGTGTAGCAGCTACACTAGGCAGCGCAATGCCATGCAGAGGCATTGCTGCAGCCTTGAGGAGATCCGTGATTTTGCTGAGGATCACTCAAATCCAGTACCAGAGTGTCGGGGTGTGAGACTAGAGGAGCCAGAGATCAAGATCCAGCCAGCAGAAGATCCAACAGAAGGAGTTGATGCAGTCCCCAGCCAGAGTGACGCAAATAGACTTCAAAGGGGATTTAAAATAGACTGATATTCAGTTTTCTCTTACCGAATTTTCTCCATAAAACTTAAATATATGTAGAACAACAAGATGAAGTGAAAAAACTAGAAAAAATCTGAAGCTAAGTCACCTGACAAGGGGACACAAGACACAATAACGTATCCAGACGTCTGGATAATAAAATAATATATAACGTATCCAGACGTGTCCTGTTTCGGGGGCTCACCGTGTCTATGTCTGACACTCGAATCATATATATATATATATATATATATTCATTATTTCAAACATAGATCTTCATCTAGATGTAAGTTGTACAAACATACATCATAAAATCATACAAAGTAATAGACATATTCATCAATGATCCAATAGGAGAAAGACAAGATACTGTAGTTTTCTCATTAAGTCATCAAAATCAAAATGTGTTACATACGTAGTACAATGCGAATAGAAAATAGAAATAGCAAACAAAAAACAACTACAAATCTACAACACTACAAGCCTCAAGGCAGTGCCGCAATAGGTAGCTCATCAGTCATGAGTCATCAATCATCATCATCATAATCAGCATCACTGTCCTCATCATGATCATCGTGGTCACCACTGCTCTCCATTGTTGCATCCTCCTCTGTATCCAATGTCATCTCTACATCTGCTGGTGTGGAGGATGACCCCTCTACTGTATCACCATCATCAAATGTGACAGGCTCTAGCACTAACTCATTGAGATCCAAGTTGGCCAATGCCAACTCAACACTGTTGTCCAGACCCATATCATCAAGAAAGGCATCCCACATCTTTGTCTTTCCCTTCAACCACTCCTCCCTCTGCCTGTAAATGAGATGAAGGTTCGTGTGCACATACACCATTGTCTTTGCCCTAGACTGCTCAAGCCCGCTCTTCTTCACACTATACAAATTCCCATATGTACTCCAATTCCTCTCGCAACAAGAGGATGAAGTCAAGTGAGAGAGGAGCCTCATGGCTAACTGTTGTAGAGGAGGGCTTTTTGCCCCATGAGTTGCCCACCAAGAATAGGGCTTCTTAGCCCCCCTGTCTCAAATCACATCATAGCCTGCAAATCGCCCAGTGCCAGTGCAAAACTCTGCAAAGGCATCCTCCACCTCATCAAGAGATGCCCTGTGCCCAAAAATCCTCCTGAATGCATCCTTCCTCCCCTGTGATATTTCACCATCCATGTGAGGAGGGAACGTCCACCATTCAGCCACTCATGGCTGTAGTATTTTGGGTTCAAGGAGTGAGCCAAACAATGTAAAGGTGCGCAATTCTTGTCCCATCTGCTAATAAGAATATCCTGTATGGTGGTGAAGAAGGCCTCTGGTGTTGTCTCATACTTGGGGCACTCACTATGTAAAATAATGTTCCTCACAGACTCAATCATGAATCCCATCCCTCATAAACCTCTCTTAGGATGGGTTGGTCTGTATCTACAAATCGAAACAACGAAATGATAGGGTCCATGATCTGAATAAGTAGATCTACCCTCTCCCACCGGGCATCATCCAACATTGTGTCCTTCACCCTTTTTGAGGCTGCTTGATCTGCCTTTCTTAAAAAAGACCAAAACTTTGAAACAACCATGGCCCCAAGAGTGGTCTTGACCTCCCTCAACCTCTTCAACATGATGAATGAAGAGGCAAACTATGTATCTGCAATCTTCAACAACGATAGATTAGTGTACTCCTTGTAGATAGTGAAGGAATTGGTATGGTTTTGTACAAAGTTGTCGATATGTCGTGCATCCTCAATAATGCTTCTAATCCAAAGCAAATCAGAGGCAATAGATTTTAGTGCTAAGTTCAATGAATGGACAATGCAAGGTGTCCAAAATACTTGTGGATATTTAGCTTCCACAATCATGCCAACAGCATTGCAAACAGGTGCATTATCTGTAATAATTTGCACACAAGAATCAACACCTACATCTTAAATAACTTTAATAAACAACTCACCCATATATTGTGCATCCATGAATTGTCCAAGTGCATCCACTGATTTCAACAAAACTAGACCATTCAAAAAAGACACCATGAAGTTGATGAGTGGGTGTCATGCTAGATATGTCCATCCATCAAAAGCAATGCTAACCCCAGATGTTGGCCATGTTGATTTAATAGGCTCAAGCACTTTGTCCACCTCTTTCTTTGCCTTCGTCAGCAATGTGGTTGTATGCTTCTCTGACCCAGGAGGCACATACCTTGATGGAGCTATTTGAGTTAGAGCTCGGCACATACCTTGATGGAGCTATTTGAGTTAGAGCTCGGCACATCTCAATAAATAGAGGTGAGCGTGCAGCATTGAAGGATATGAAGTTCTAATAGAAAAAAAATGCAATGGTGAGATCAAGCTCTTCCCACTTCTCTTTCAGTAAAATCTTGTCCATTGGACCAAGTGCAATTGCCTTTCTTTTTGTTGCTTGTCTCCCACTAGAACTCTTAAATGGGAACTTATTGTTGCTTTTCCTCTAGAATGGAAAGGGGTCATCATTCCTGTTTTGTTTTGTTTTTGATGCCACATTTGTCGCACCAACAGATGCCTCTCTTTCCATTTCCTTCCTCTTTGCTAAATGCACCTGTGTACAAGATGTAATTCAACAACTTGGAAAAGCCAACAAATGAGCTTTCACACGGTAATATGTGCTCATGAAATCGTTGTGGCAATAACTGCATTTCCAAGCAAAATTTCCTCCTCCCTTCACCTTGTTGCCTGGCCCTGGCTCTCTTGTCACATATTTCCACAATGGATATTTGTTGTCTTGAGGTTGTTTTCCCTGAACATTTGAAGTTGTTGTTGCAGCCCCACTTCCAATGGATGGAATACTTGCAAACCCAGATGGGATCGGGACAGCAGGGGCATCTCCAATGGGGACATTATTCCCCTTTCTTTGCCCCTTCCTTGCTTCCCTTGATTGAGCCATGAAAGCTATAAAAAATAAACAAAAATGCACAAATTTGTAAAACATATGCATATGCAAACCAAAAGCAAAAAAATAGAGAGACAATGCACTTACCGGTTGCTTGAATCTCCTTGAAATCGCTCCCTTGCTCCTTGTTGCTCCTTGCTCCTTGTTCCTTGCTCAACTCACACACAAACACAAAGTGAAAAAAGAAATGAAAAATCGTTGTTTTTATAACGTTAGGCGCTTTTCCGCACTACGCGTGTCTAGCAAAATGGGATTCGATCGTGTTTGTACAGGACACGATCAGATTCGTTCAAATGGACACGAATCCATACGAATTGTGTCCAATTCGACGAATTCGGGACATGTGGAGGGTGCAGGACGAATCCGGTTTCTTAGCTCACAAGGTTACAAGATGTTCGAAACAAATTCTAGAATATGCAGTGATTTCAGTTCAATACAAGTCTTCTTTAGAAAAACTCATCCAAGGCTTCAACACTTTCCAATTTGTTTTGTGGAAGTATTTATACAAATTTCTTCAAAAAGATCTAGATTCTTTTAGGAAATATCTAAAACTGTTTACCAAAACAAAAATGCAAAAATATAGTAATCTCAAACTGAACGAGTTGTTGGCTCTATAATAGAGGATTTCAATGTTGACTGGATCTGGAAAATAGGAGTCTTCGTTGTTGAATCTGCTCTGGAAATTTGTTGAGTTGTCATCCTAGTAATTCACATAGTTTTTCCCATTTCTTTTCATCTGGCAATGAAAATCTACTTAACTTTCGATAGAATTCATCCACTTCTGTGTATCTTTCGAAAGTAGGTTTGGCAAGAAACAAATGAGGTACTTCATGTCTAATCAAAAAATCAAAGTTGAGTCCTCCAATGAATGCTTTACCTGTGATGGTTCCTGTAATCTTGGCAAACTTCGACCTGTCTTTGATAATATCACGTAACTTTGTTTGATAATCTTCCAATTGAACTAACTCATCACCCATTCCTTGTAGTGTAGGGAGACCTTTCTGATTCAAGACATTAAATTTCTTATGAAACCTCTGCACCATATTCTGCAAATTTTCACACTTATTTACTAACTGCAACATAAGATTTTTCTTAGTGAGGGCTTTTCTCACTTCTAGAATGTTATTTGTTATGTCCTCAATGTTCAATTCTTCTAATTCCTCTTTGGATTTGGAATTCAGGAATTTGATTATGGCCACTGCATCGCTGGGTTTAGTATCTATTTCCTTTTTCACCTCATCAATCAAACTATTTGATTTCATAAGAAGTTTATCTTGTTCAAATATAATCTGAATAGATGGCCATATCTTAGTTATTTCTTCATTTATTTCTATCTAGATATTCTCCTTTGCTTGTGCAACAGTGTCAGCCATAATGTTTTGATTTTCTAAGTATTATATCCTTTGAGCAAGCTTGTGGGTCTTCTGTAATTCAGATAGATAAACTAGATCTGATTTATGTGAAAATTACAAACAGTTGCAGTGATAGATTTATGTCTCCTACTTATTATTTCAATAAGTTATTATTCAGAAATCTTCCGGCAAATATCGAAATAAATACTACTGCAACATTCACAATTATATATGCAGAGAAATAAACAGTAGAGAAGATAAGCACAAGAATCAATCACATGTACACAATTATTTTTGGACAATTGTCCCTGGAAAAACCCAAAGTGGGAAAATCAGTGCAACAGATGAGGGTTATATTAATTCTTCAGCAAATGATATCCTTACAGGGAAAATATTCGGCAGATAAATTTTGAACCACCTGAGACTGAATATCCAGCCTACTCGGGCAATTTTCTGACACCCAGAATAGCCCCTGCAAGCCCCTGCGTCAGTCTGCATGTTTCTCTGCACAGTCCCAGCGCTGGACTGCGTGAACCCGCGTGGAGACTATATGGGGTCTCTGCGCTGCAGCCTCAAGCTGCCTCCAATGACCCACTGCTACTCTCCGACCCTGATATCGATATCCCCTGACCACCTCCTTCTGCTCCTACAAGTTGCAACTCTCCCACTGAGATCGAATTCTACATCAGCATGGATCTCCTTCGAGTACTGAGTGTGTGCCCGGCTTATTTCCCAAGTGACCCTCAAGCCTTCTTTTATAATCTTCCTGTTGGAGAACCAACGGCCCAGATTAAAATATTAATCAATTGTTATGATTATATCTTGACTTGATCTGTGTTTTCTAGAAGATTCACATTGTGACTTATTAATACCCTTTAATTATTCAAGCTTGGACTTAGGGTCTCCATTAAAATAATTAATTATTTTAATAAGTCTTGAACCGAGTGGAATTTCCACAAACTGTTTATGGGTTCTTTGGAATGCTGTCCAAGCCTCCCTGCAAAGTTTGAGACTTGGAACACTTTTGGATGCTACAAAAATCAACAATTTAATCTTTTGTTCTTGTAATTTATCCAATTTCTCTGTAAGTTTTTCAATTTCTTTACCTTTAATAGCTAAAACATCCATGGCTTTAGTCAGATCTGTTGTTCTAGTGATGGATTGTGTTTCTAGTGAAGAAATTGTTGTTGAAATTGATGTTTTGGTTGCTGCTGAAGTATATGCTTCCCTTGTTTCTGTACCTGTTTTTGGAACTACAGCCAATGGAATGGCTTGTACTGGAATGGTATGTTTCTCTTTTTCTTTAAGGAGTTTTTCAATCTCCTTTTCCATTTTGGAGATTTGGTCATTTTGTTCAATGACTATTTTGAACAAATCTTCCTTTTCTTTCTCCAATTCCCCCAATTCTCTAGTTTGTGGTTCTTCAATTGTAAAAGCTTTAATTGTTTGCTTAGAGTTGTTATGTCTGCATTCTTTGATTTGATCATTTCTTCAGTTGCTTTAATATTACTGGGATCATATCCCAATTTAATCACGAGCTCTTCTAAACACTTTATTTTTGTATCTTTAGCTAGAGAAGAAATCTTCTCTAACTTCAATTGAGTTTGTATATTTTGCACAGAATTTTGAAGTTTAGAAGCTATCATGGCAGAACTGGTTAAGGTACTGAAAAGCATTTCACCAGATTGCTTATGTAGATCCATCTGTTCTATGGATTGAATGGTTTTTGTATCAAAAAGAAAATTGATTGCTTATAATCATTTGTTGTTCGAGGCTGAGAAACCTTGGGTTCTAGGAAAGAAATTTGCATCTTTCCTTCTTCTGAATCAAAAGCTGATAGAAGTCTGTGTTGGGAACTTGTTGTTTGCTTCCAAAATTGAGAAAATGTAGTAACTTTCAATGCTAGATTCCTTCTTTTTATTTCTTGATAGGCAGCAAATATACTTGGTCCCTTTTGACTGTTATGTCCCAACGCCCTTACTGGTGATGAAATCAGTGTAAACGATGTCATTCGTGTCCCTAGAGTTGTCGGAGATGGTGGGATATTATCTTCTCTCCCTGAGACTGAGGGAGTACATGCTCCAGAGAGAATAATTGGATGTGATTGTTCAATATTTTCTTGTTGTTCATCCTCTTCATCTGTCTTCTTCTGCCTTTTATTATATACAATGAAATCCTTAGCTGAGATTTTTGATACTAAAGCATAATTGGTTTCCCTTGGTCATTTCTCTCCCTTTTCTTGAGCTAAATGAGTCTGTGAAGTAGATAGAATTTGCTCTTCGGCTTCCTGCAAGTTGTTTTCCTGCCACTCGTCTTAATTCATGAACTGCTCAATTTTTGGTCTAGGAGTACTAATATAGGGAGCATACTTTTGTTTTGTTCTCATTTTTGAAATAATACCAAAAGGATCATAAGACCAGGTAAAGTTGTGCTTAAAATTCATGGTTTTTAAGATAATGTCTGCTTCCTGCCCTGATGTCCTTGCATTACATGTGAAAGGAACAATCTGTGTTTTTATCTTAAAATGAGACTTTTTCTTAGCTACCTGAAAATGTATTTGATCCATATTTATCATCTGTCTAATAAATTCCAAAGCAAATATCCTAACTGGCACATATTTAGAGAATTTATAAGGGGCTAATTCACAACCATATATCCTGATTTTTGTATAGAGATAAAAACCAATCTCCCTTCTTTGTTTGATCACTCAACTGTAAAATTCTCTTGATCTCTAGGTCTGTCCTGGTCTTTGCATTGTTGTTCAAAAAAATAGCTACTACATGTCAGAACTGATCCACGAATTGACTAAATGTAAATTCTCTGTTGTTCCATTTGACCAAGGGGGTCCAGTGAATGACTGACTGAGGATTCCCTTAGTTGTCCATATTTTGTAGTTGAAAGGGAAATCTTTCTGACTGATAATAAATAAAAAGATAAACTAGGACCAAGGAATATTTGAAAACTCCTTCACTTGAAAATTTCATGAACTATTCATGAATCATTTTGCTATGAATTCACTATAACAGAAGATAGTGGGTGGTTTTTCTCCCTTTGAGAAAATAGCAGTGAAGCACTACTCGTATAAGACCCGCGAGTATTCGCGGGTTATATAGCGAGTCGGGTCACTCGCATAGAACCCATGCTCTCTACCCTTATCCACGCAAACTCGCATTAAACCCGCCTACTCGCATAAGACCCGCGAGTTTCTCATAGCACCTGTATCGGACCCCTATAAGACCCGTCCCACAACAAAAAGCATTTTTTTGGATTTTTCTCAATTTTTTTTATTTTTCTATTTTTTTTGGAAATGAGGTGGAGGAAAAGGGAATTTGGAGGGAAGGAAATGTTTTATAAGCACCTCTCTCCCTTTCGGAGTAGCAGCACTAGCGAAGTGAGCACTGGTGGAGTAGCAGCACATAGTAATAGCAAGGCAGAGTCACAGCACAGGCGAAGTTTCAGCACAGCCAGAGTCATAGCACAGGCAGAGTTTCAGCACAGGCAGAGTCACAGCACAGGTGGAGTTTTAGCACAGGCAGAGTCACAGCACAGGCAGAGTTTCAACACAAGCAGAGTCACAGCACAGGTAGAGTAGCAGCATTGGCAGAGTCACAACACTGGCGGAGTAGCAGCACACTGTAACAGCGAGTTGGAGTCACAGCACTGGCGAAGTAGCAGCACTGGCTAAGTAGCAGCACACTGTCCAAGTAGGCTTCATGATCTTTGTTTCATTGCTTTGCAACTAGCTGCTTGCATGTAATTTTTTTAAAATTTTATCTAATCAATTCAATTTTATTTTATTTTTTGTTCACTTGCAATTTGCAAATTTTTTTGGCCTTGTAGCTGAGTTTCTCAGCCACACAACGGCCCTGTGTGGCTAAGAAACTCAGCCACAAGGGCCTGCAGGTTGCCTCCTCTGCGCACAAGCCCTGTGTCTGAGTTTCTCAGCCACACAGGGTCGTTGTGTGGCTGAGAAACTCAGCCACAGTCCTGAGCCTGCAGGCCCTGTGGCTGAGTTTCTCAGCCACACAGCTGTGTGGCTGAGAAACTCAGCCACAGGGCCAAAAAAAATTGTAAATTAAAAAAAAATTAATAACCAAAAAACCAAAAAAAATTAAAAAATATGAATTAGATTTTAAAAATTTAGTTTTTTTCTTCCAGATTTCGTCACCATGCCACCAAAGGGGTATAGAAAGTCTCGTAATCCGGCATTGGCACATGGTCAACGAATCATTTCCGATAATGACCACCATGTGAAGTGCAATTATTGCAATGCCACAATGCATGCAGGAATAAACAGGCTAAAATACCACCTAGCTAGAATTCCTGGGAATGGTGTGGGATGTTGTCAAAATTGCCCTGATGAAGTCACTACTGAAATGGCAGCTGCTTTGGAAGCCATTAAAGAAGAAACTTCTAAGAGGGAAGGATGAGATTGTTGGGATAGGTAGATCTTCATCTCAAAGTGAAACACAGATTGAAAGTCCGAGTATTGGTAACTCCTCTTCAAGTGTTGGAGCAAACAGGAGTATAACCTCTTCTTTCTTCACTCCTCGTACAACTCCAGGATCTCAACCAACCTTGGATAGTTTTAATGAAAAGAAGAGGAAGGAGGCAGATATGGCAGTGAGGAGGTTTTGGTACCATAACAGTCTTTCATTCAACTATGCAAAGTCATATTTTTATCAACCCATGGTGGATGCCATTGCAAGTGTTGGCCCTGGATACAAAGCCCCATCTTATAATGCACTTAGGGGGAAAGAGCTAGATGAGGAGTTGGAGTGTGTCAAGGAACAATTGGAGAGCATTAAAAGCTCATGGAAAATTACAGGTTGTACAATTATGTCTGATGGGTGGACAGATCAGAGGGGTAGAAAAATAATAAATTTTGTTGTAGCTTGCCCTAAAGGAACCATGTTCCTAAAATCCATTGATGCATCTGCAAATGTAAAAGATGCACATTTGATTTTTACATTGTTGGTTGATGTGGTGGAGGAAGTTGGGGTTGCAAATGTTGTCCAAGTAATCACGGACAATGCAGCAAATTATGTAGAAGCTGGAAGGTTGCTTTGTGCCAAATATCCCATGATTTTTTGGACTCCGTGCGTTGCCCATTGCATAGACTTGATACTAGAGGATATTGGGAAGTTGGAGTGGGTGCAGGATGTTGTGCAAGAATGCAAGCAAATTACCAAGTATATTTATAATCATGCTTCGGTGTTGAACCTTATGAGGGAATTCACACAGGGTGAGCTTAGTCGCCTAGTTGTCACACGGTTTGCTACAAACTTTCTTTCCCTCCAAAGCCTTTTGTATGAGTACCAAGCTTTGCGAAGAATGTTTTGTAGTCAACAATGGGTATTTTGGAAAGATAGCACAAAACCAGAAGCATTGTCTGTGAAAGCATCTGTCTTTGGTGATAGTTTGTGGGACAAATTCACTGAGCCCCTTGTGAAAGTCTTGAGATTGATGGATGGAGAGAAACCTCCAATGGGATATATTTATGAGGGCATGGATAGGGCCAAAGAGGCCATCAAGACTTTCTATAAGGGAGATGAATCTAAATATCTCCCTATATGGCAAATTACTGATTCCAGGTGGGACAGACAACTACATTCACCATTGCATGCAGCAGGAGCATATCTCAATCTGAGCTTATTCTATAATGAGGAGTCTAACATTGTAATATCCCCGAAGGGAAATAACCAGTAATACACAGAAATATGCCAGACAGATATACAAAACAAAATGTTGGAACCAGATCATGAAACAAGTACACATAGAATGCCAGAACACTAAGCCATTTTATTAATCTGAGAATACATATATAGGAGTACAAGATAATCGGGAATGGGTGCACCTATCCCTTGCCTAGGCAAGTGGAGACCCTCTCGAAGAACAAATAATGGGCGCAAATAGGGACGCGTCCTAGGCGGTACAGAAGAATGTTTGCTATGAAAAGCTGCTGTTTGCAATGGAACTATGTTTGGAAAATAGAAAGATGGTGATCTCAAAACTCGGAACAACCCCGAGAAAATGTGGCGTGCTCCAGCAGCACCAATCGAGCCTCACCGGTGAAACGCCGTCTCACGCTGGTGGCGGCGGAAGACGGATGAAACGGCAGGAGGGTGAATCAGTACAAGTCCTCCGGATGAGATGACCAACTCCTGGGTGGAAACAACATGTTGCCAAAACCCCACACAAAGACCCTGCTCATCAGATCTGCGTCCTCCCTGACTGGATCTGCGTCCTCTCTGCCCAGATCTGCTGGATCTGAGTCCGCCCTATCCAGATCTGCGTCCTATCTCTCCAGATCTGCGTCCTCCAGGGCTAGATCTGTTGGATCTGCGTCCTCCATGTCCAGATCTGAGGCTCTCCTACCTGGATCTGCTGGATCTGCGTCCTCTCTGCTCAGATCTGCGTTCTATCTCTCCAGATCTGCGTCCTCCAGAGCTAGATCTACTGGATCTGCGTCCTCTCTGCTCAGATCTGCGTTCTATCTCTCCAGATCTGCGTCCTCCAGAGCTAGATCTGCTGGATCTGCGTCCTCTCTGCTCAGATCTGTGTTCTATCTCTCCAGATCTGCGTCCTCCAGAGCTAGATCTGCTGGATCTGCGTCCTCTCAAGAAGGGGGTATCTCCTCTGCCAAATCTCCACCAGAAACTACTGCCAATTACCACTGAAACTGAAGGATGATGCTCAGAAAATAACCTTACCAGGGCAGGCACTCGAAGTCCCCCGAGGCTAAGGGTGAGATCTCCGACCGGAGACACTCGGTTTGCACTAAACAGTGCTGCAGACCGACTAAACAACCGGCGTGCTGAAGTAGACAGAAGTCTAGCTCTCAATATCAATATCAAATCAACAATGCCAAATGAAGTGGAAACCCCTCCTTTTATAGTGCTAAACTCCCTCCAAAACCTTAACTGCGTCCTTCACCCTCCTTGGCCTGCGCAGTTACCCTGGGGTCAGCGTGAGGCCTCCCCTCATACACGTGTGGACCCCCAAGGCCACCCCTTTAAGTTACAACGTCAATCAACTAGGAAAGCACTTTATTTTATAAAGTGAGATGACCCCTCTTATTTCTCACTTTATTTATTATTTTTAGCTAAAGCGGAAAAATTAAACAAAAAAGAAATATTCCAATTAGCAATGCTAATTAGGAATATTACAGTCTCCCCCGGAAAAACGTTGCTTGTCCTCAAGCAACTGAAGTGATGGATGCTGTAAAGTCTGCTCGCTCTCCCAAGTGGCATCCTCATCCGGCAAAAATTGCTTGTTCTCAAGCAATGCTTGAACAAGCCTACTCTCTAGCTGATGCTCCCCGTCGATACTGCAAAATGTGCCTGGGTCCCACTGAAACCTCTCTGTCTCCTGCATCACCCCGATATGAAGGGATATCTCAATGCCAGGATCCCAAACTGGCCTCTCATGGTACCAGCCAATCAATAGTCCTCCCGGATCCCATCGCCACTGTGGCCAATAATTGCACAAGTCCCACGGCTCGGACTGTGCACTGCCTCTGGCTAAGACCAATGCTCCAAGAGGTGAAGACCACCAACAAGCATCAATGCTCTCGGGCTCCTGCTGCGCTGTACCTGTAGCTGCATATGCTACCCCTCCAACTGCATACCAGCTCATCACCTCTCTCCAATCCAAGTGGTGACTCAATCCCATGCTGATCCTGCTCTCCTGAGACCGGGATGGAGTGCTGAAGAAATGATGTCCTGTGCTGCCCTGCCAGCTGGAATCTATAACCTCTGTTATGTCCAAGGGCCCCTGCTCGACTGTGCACCCTACGAATAATACCGTACCATCTAGAGGGTACCAACTCATGATCTCCCGCCAGTCCATCCTAGAAGAAGAATCTGATGTAGCAACGACGACGGTATATGGAACATGCCTGGGATGTTGCCGCCAGCCTATAATCAACTCCCACTGCTCTACCCTGTCTGTCAATGGAAGCTGCCTGTAGAAGGAAGCCCCTCTCTCTATAATGGGCAAAAGTGGGCAAGGTATGCTGCAAGCTCCATCGATGTACTCCTGGAGAGTGCTACCCACTAAAAACGCTGCAGCTCTGCTGGCTGCGAGTACATCTATCTGTGCCTCATCCCAGTGTCGACCCAAAGATGGATGCTCCAACATATCCAACAACTCCTGCTGTCTACTAGCCCCCTGCATAACAATCCCATCAACCTCCAGAGGGTATGGATCTGTAACAGCTGACACCGTACTCAATGTCAATGCAGCTGACTGCTCACCCTGGACACTAGTATACAGTTCCAGTCTACTGTCACCATCCATGCATGACTGCCCTCGCTCCCCAGAAGCGACCTCAACTGATCCTATGGACTCATGTGAAAAGGAGTCCTCACCCTGGCATACAGAAGGAATGCCCTCCTGTTCTACCACCGCCATCTCATCGAACATGCCATCCACCCTCTCGACAAAGTGTCGATACAGTGTCTGGAGCCCAGACACATACTGGGATACTACCTCTGCTGTACCCCGTATCCTCTGCTCATGCATGATCTCGACATGCCCTGAGGGAAAAATGATGCATGTCTCCTTCATGACCTGCTCCCCAAGCGTAGGTTCAGTGATGACTGATGCACCACCTCTGCAAAGGATCATCTCATCCCCCAACCTGTGGCTGTCAACTAGCACACCAACCCAGTGCCACTGTTGAGAAGTCTCTCCATCGATCCTGGGTGAACTACTCCCAAAGGTAAGCCCGAAGTCCCTGTCCATGAGTCTCTCTAGAAGCAATGCTCTAAGATCCTGCTGTGTAGCATCGTGTGCCCTCGCATACCACTGATCATCCATACACTCCTCAACATGCCACTGCACACTGAGGCATACCTCGGTATGCTGCTGGATACCATGTGTTGCTGCTGTAGCACCCTGTACCCTCTCGCACCCTGACTGTGTCCATGCATCGGTCACTCTCTGTATGCTCTCAATGTGATGTAGGGCACTCCTACTCCTCAATGTAGTCCCACGCACTACGGTACACCACCATGTAGCTCCATGTCTACCAGTAGTCGACTGATCACTGCTAGAGGCTCCCACACATCCATGGATGTGATGTCCTAGAGCTGTGCCTCTACATATCGGACTACCACCAATTGGTATCGTCATGTCCACCGTCGCATCACTATACCCGCCGACAAATGGATCATCACTGCAAATCCTCCTCGAGGGGTCCGAGAAGTGAATCTCCCTATGGGTCAGTAGTGTTACCACCACTGCTTGGCTCCGCTGCGTCCTCTGTGCCCCACACAAAGGTGAAGAATCCATGGCCCCATACAAGGTGCCATCTAGTGGCCTGCCAATGCCACCTCCTCCGACAAGCTCCTGCCAAGGTGTGCTGACCACCCCGTGATCCCGTGTATGAATGTCATGCCAAGACAACCTAGGGAGTCTACCCATAAACTGGTTGGCCACTGGAGCTGACCCAAACTGCACATGCTCTGCTACTAGGCCAATTGTACTCTCCAAGGCATAGTCAGCCGACCTGCCTGGGAAATGATAGGTGATCCCACCTGGCTCCCAATGCCAATCTGGGGTCCCTGTATGCTCAACACCTAGGAACTCCTGCTGAACTGCACCTGGGTCCACCACTATCTCCATAGCCTGCTCCACCGAGTACCAACTCAAAATCTCTCGCCATCCAACCTCAACACGTGGCTGCTGTACCCTGTGCAACTCTGATCGTCTCATACCACTATCCAAGTCAACATATGAGACCTGACTAGGTGGCTCTGCCTCTCTCTCTCTCCAACGGAAAGAGATGACCCAACAACACTGCAAGTCCCATCCATGCATACCTGAAGGGGAATGATCTGACACTCCAACGTGCCCTCTGGTTGTACCATCAGGGAATCCAGCTGTTCCCCAATGCGGACCAACTTGGCCGCCGACTTGGCGCAAGTCACTCTCATACCCTCCAGCTCCTGGTCCTGCAACAAAATGGTCTCCCGTACTGACGTGGCCTTCTCCCTCAAAACTCGAAGGTCCGTCCGAAGCCGACGATACTGCTGTCTGCGACCATCATCCAATACCTCTGTATCTCCTAGTGCCTCATCGATAGTGGATATATCTCCTGATACCTCACCCATCTGTCGTGTGCTGCTACCACCCGAAGACTCGGACATGGCTCCAGTCATCACCTCAGTGGATGGCTCTACCGGAGTAGGCTCTACCTCCTCCACTACGATATCAACCGACACGGTCAAGGAGGTCTCTAATGATGGTGAGTTCTGTGTCACACTAGGTGTAACCTCAGACTCCCTGCAATCCTGTGTGCCCTCATCCTCCAAGTGCGAGGTAACCATTTTAATGGTTTCCCTCTCCGATACTCGGTCAAGCTGGAAAGAGGTATCCAACTTGTCCACCCAAGCTTTTTCTGAGCGCCTGGATGACCTGTCAAATGTCGGTAGATGGAATCTGCTAGCTGCGCGGTGGTCATCACGGTGGTGCCTGTGCCCCTTGTGATGATCACGGGGTCTAATGCCATACTGGATATGGAGATATCTCTCGAAGGGGAGAGAATCCATGAATGCCTGTCCGAAAGCCTGATACTCTGCAAAAATCCGACCCAGATCTATCTCTCGCTGTGCTGCCGTCCCTGTGTCCTCGGGCAAGAATGTGGGCATGGTAGGACGCGTGGATGTATGTGATGCCATACGCTGAGTGGCATCATGCTCCAGCAAATGGTGGGATGTGCCTGATCCCTCACCAATCCGAAATCCCCTTGGGGTTTCCCGCTGCCTAACCTCCAGCGCAGTGAGTCTCTGTGACACTTCTTGTATGTATTGGAATGCCTCTCTATACCAATCACCACCTGCCATTGGCATTTTCTGCTAGGTGCCTACAGGCTCCTCAGAAACTGCACGGCTGCTGCAAAACCATACTGCTGCTTAACTTCGACCTCCGAATTACCCACTGAAAACTACTCAGAAAATTCCAAGAATTTGGGAAGGTGATCCTTGTCCAAAACCCAGAAAAACCCAGAAAGCGTTTCTTCTAATTCCAAACTTCAAAATTTGACCCTTTATATTTGGCCCTTTTTCCAATTGCGTTTTTGGTACTGCAACTGCTATTGCTCTCCAAAATTCCAGTAACTCTTCCCCAATGTCATAGACCACAGGCTGAGCCAGAATTATGCTTTGATACCACTGTAATATCCCCGAAGGGAAATAACCAGTAATACACAGAAATATGCCAGACAGATATACAAAACAAAATGTTGGAACCAGATCATGAAACAAGTACACATAGAATGCCAGAACACTAAGCCATTTTATTAATCTGAGAATACATATATAGGAGTACAAGATAATCAGAATGAGTGCACCTATCCTTGCCCTAGGCAAGTGGAGACCCTCTCAGAACAAATAATGGCTGCAAATAGGGATAGCGTCCTAGCTGGCTGAAGAATCTGCTATGAAGAACTGCTGCTGCAATGCACTGGAACTATGAGCTGGAAACTAGAAAGATGGCTGATCTCAATCCTCCAGACAAACCCCAGAAAATGTGAAACTGATGCTCCACCACCAATCGAGCCCTTACCAGTGAAAACGTTGTCTCTGCTAGTGACAGCGCAGAAGACAGATGAAATGCTGGCAAGAAGGGGTGAATCCAACCACAAGTCCTCCAGATGAGATGACCAACTCCTCAGGGCTGGAAACACTGAAAAACGCTGCCAAAACCCCACACAAAGACCCTGCTCATCAGATCTGCGTCCTCCCTGACTGGATCTGCGTCCTCTCTGCCCAGATCTGCTGGATCTGAGTCCTCCCTATCCAGATCTGCGTCCTATCTCTCCAGATCTGCGTCCTCCAGGGCTAGATCTGCTGGATCTGCGTCCTCCCTGTCCAGATCTGAGGCTCTCCTACCTGGATCTGCTGGATCTGCGTCCTCTCTGCCCAGATCTGCGTTCTATCTCTCCAGATCTGCGTCCTCCAGAGCTAGATCTGCTGGATCTGCGTCCTCCAGAGCTAGATCTGCTGGATCTGCGTCCTCCCTGTCCAGATCTGACTCTCTCCTACCTGGATCTGCTGGATCTGCGTCCTCTCAAGAAGGGGGTATCTCCTCTGCCAAATCTCCACCAGAAACTACTGCAAATTACCACTGAAACTGAAGGATGATGCTCAGAAAATAACCTTACTAGGGCAGGCACTCGAAGTCCCCCGAGGCTAAGGGTGAGATCTCCGACCGGAGACACTCAGTTTGCACTAAACAGTGCTGCAGACCGACTAAACAACCGGCGTGCTGAAGTAGACAGAGTCTAGCTCTCAATATCAATATCAAATCATCAATGCCAAATGAAGTGGAAACCCCTCCTTTTATAGTGCTAAACTCCCTCCAAAACCTTAACTGCGTCCTTCACCCTCCTTGGCCTGCGCAGTTACCCTTGGGTCAGCGTGAGGCCTCCCCTCATGCACGTGTGGACCCCCAAGGCCACCCCTTTAAGTTACAACGTCAATCAACTAGGAAAGCACTTTATTTTATAAAGTGAGATGACCCCTCTTATTTCTCACTTTATTTATTATTTTTAGCTAAAGCGACAAAATTAAACAGAAATGAAATATTCCAATTAGCAATGCTAATTAGGAATATTACAAACATTCAAAGAGATCCCGAGGTGATGCGAGGTGTCATGACATGCATTGAGAAGATGTTCCCGGATGTAGATATTCAAGACAAAATCAACCTACAACGAGATATGTACAAGGAAGCATCTAGCATGTTTGGATTCAGCTCAAGCCAACGTCTCAAGGACAAGAAAATGCCTTGTAAGTGCAAATTGTTAGAACTTAGCTTGTAATTTTGCTAGTTCTCTTTTATATGTTTGGCATTGCGAACTGATAATCTTTGTTGTTATTGTTTTACAACTCATTGGTGGATAGATTGTGGCTCTGAGGCACCGCAATTACAAGAATTCGCCATCAGAGTTCTGAGTCAACCCTGTAGTGCTTCTTCTTGTGAGCGCAATTGGTCAGTGTTTGAGCACATCCACAGCAAAAAGAGAAACAGGTTATAGCATGAGAGGTTGGAGAAGTTGGGTTTCATCTACTACAACCTTCAAATGCTCACAAAACAAGTGCAACCAAAGGATAAAGATCCAATTTTATTAGATACTACTAATTTAGAGTCTGATTTGGTTGTAGAGGAGGAGCCCCCTGATTTGAGTTGGCTTGACAAAGAGACTGAGGATCTCTCTAGTTTGACATCTCAAATGGAGACTCCCAATACACCTGCTTCAAAGTTGCTTCACCCTTCCGATGCTACCATGAACTCCATGAGGGCTTATTATAGGCGTGGTCGTCCATGAGTGATGAGACTCAAGATTGTTATGAGACAATCATTTATCATTTATGACATATGTATTTGAATTTTGAACTCGTTGACATTTTTTATTTTAATTATGGAATCATGATTCTTTTTCTTATTCAGTATCTAAATGTTTTGCTTACAAAAATCTAATATGCTATGTTGTACTTTTATAGATATAAGATGTTGTTATGAATTATTGCATATATTGTTGTTTTTATAACTTATAAGGACTTGAATTATCATTAGTTTCTTTTTCTGCTTAAAATTTACCATATTTTAATTTTTTTTTGCATTTTGACAAGTCTTATACGAGTTTTATATGGGTCGTTCCTGAGTCTTATACGAGTCGACGAGTCAATGGTCAGACGAGTCTTATACGAGTACGAGTCGTGCAACATTGGAAAATAGAGAAGAAAGCAAAGATGTGCTCTTCTATCCATTGGTCTGAATGATAGCCTAAAATGCAAGCAATATTTGAAACAATTTGCTTGGCCATCTTTGGAAAAATTGAAGCTATATAGGGAGGGTTTGTCTTAGGTAACTGGGCATCATCAGGGAAGAAGGTTTCCAACACTTTGGCTCTTTGGGGGAAGTCTAATTTCTTGTACATTTCCATAAGGGAATCTGGGTGAAAAGGATTTCCAAGACCATCATCTTTAATTTGAAGCATTTCAGAAATAGGGTGGCCATTAATGTAAAACATAGTTTCGACCATTTTGTGCCACTACAGTTCTTTGGCTGGGTATATAACGAAATTGACACCAGGTGACAAATTTAGGACAGTAAGAGGTTTGAGGAGAAAATTATTGAGGCAAGGTGGAATCACATAATACAATTTCATCACTGTTGTCCAAATGTTTTTGGTGGAGCCAAATGTGAAGTTCGTAAAGATCGAATTCACAATTGGCCTCTGAAATCTGGTAAAGATGGTCAACTACGGGTTGGTGGTCCAAATCTACAACTAGGGGGCAGCACTAGGTTATCCTGAGGGGTACATTTACTCTTAGGAGCCATTTTCGAACAAAAAAGGAGAAGAGTGAATGTAAAAACATGTGAGATTGATGCTTGGGTGCTTTGAACAGGTATTTGGGTGGCACTGCGACTGTATTAAAACCTTTTCCAGAACGTTGAGGTCTTTGAATAAATCAGCAATGTTGAAGTACTAGGGTAGTAATGAGGAATTTTTGTTGTTGAATTCAAAACAAAAGCTTTATATTTTTAACAAATATCCATAGTTCAAAGTTTATTTTTGGCGCGGGGGAAAATTTAATGTCAAATGATGTTGCAACGGGAAAACGGATACATTATAATAGACATGTTACAACGGGTGAATGGAGGACAAGAGGCAATTAGCAATTGGTATGCAAGATGACATGGAGGGTGACGGCGGAGAGGCAGCGATAAAAGGTGTAACGGTCAACAAAGGGGAAAGACGGTTTTGGAAACGATCCTGAGGGGGGTGCAAACAGTAAGCAGGATTGAAGGCAGTTGGTACGGATTTGATGAGGAAATGACATGTTGCCAGAGGCGGTTTTTGGAATTCAGATTCCCGGACCCCCCCTCCCCCCCGTCAGATAACATTCGGAAGGGATAGGGGAGAGTGGGTAGGTGTGGATGTTGTTGATCTGAGCAAGCCACATCTTCTCCGTTCATTGTTGCATATGCTTTATCATATAGGATAAAAACTCACATCGCTGCATTTTTATTACAACTTTGATTAACCATATTAAATGTATGGTTAATTTTTATTTAAGCTTAAAATAATATAAAAAATTTTAAAGAAAAGTATAGCGGCATTTCGACTAGCGCACTATATATATAGCTAAATAATTTTTTTCAAAGGAAAACATTTGAATATGCTTTTTTGCTATGTTGCACGGGGACTCGTCCCCGCCTATATTTCATGTTGTTCCCTCCATTCCGACGTTCTGGGGACTTTGGAACTCGTCAGAAACATTCCAGATTTGTCGGGGACGTGATTTAGGATTTGTGGACTTCAAGGTCGTTCCCTAGCCATCCCTCGAAAATTCGGGGACTTTTCAGGGACTTCCAAAACGCCCCTCGATAAATCGGGGACTTTTGGACGTCCCCAATAAAATTAAACATCATGAATTAAAAAAAAATTCAAATATTTCGTTTTTTATTTTTATAAAAAAAAATTAAAACAATTTTTTTATAAAATAGAAAATTTTAAATAAAATAAAAAATTCTATTTATAATTCTAATCTAAAACCTAACGCATTCTAATTTACCTAACCCAATTAAACTTAAACCTAACATTGTTCTAAATGCATATGCCATATGCATTTGGAGTTCTAAATGCATTTGATGTTCCCCGACTGTTCCGCCGATTGAAGAGAGCCCACAGACTCCAGCAAAGAGCAGCCCGACAGCAGAGTATCTGCAAACTCCAGCGAAGAGTAGTAGCACGCAGAGAGCACATCATCCAGCAGAGAGCAAAGAGCACAGCATCCAACACGCAGACTCCAGCAGACTCCAGGGAGCATGAGGGCAAACTCCAAGCAGCGCGAGAGCAGCGAGCTGAGAGCTTAACCACCTACTCCGCACGGAGAGAGCAGCCAGCATCCCCACGCAGAGAGCAGCGAGCCCATCGTGCCACACAGTGTGTTTGCCATTCTGCACGCAAAATAAAAATAAATAAATAAAATTAAAAAAAAAAAAACGCGGCCACCACAAGTGTTCAAACTTCACACCCACACAACAAAAAAACGCAAGTTAGAAGGTTGCAAAAAATTTAAATTAATTTAATAATTTCTCTGTCAAAACCAGAACTCATAAATGATATAAAAAAAAAAAAAATTAATTTTTTGGTTGTTTTTAATTTTTTAAGCAGAGTTTCTAGTAACTGTTGGGAGCTACCAAAAAACTCGGAGCAACGGTGCGTTTTTTTGTTGCCAAGTAAGTTTAAAATTTCATTTTATATTTTTATTTTTTAACCAGTAGTATAGTCTGATATTTATAAAAATAAAAAAAATCTTAAAATTTTAAAACAAATCTATTATATTTTAAAATTTTAGACTTCACTTCTAAAAACAAATCAAATGGACAGCAATACTTCACCAATGGCACAAACTGAGGGTGAAACTGAAACATTAGCAGGGGCAATAGAAAATTATGTTTTCATCAAGACAAAGAAACCCTTGCTTCAGTTTGTCAAAAAAATCACCAAGAATAAAAAGAAAAACAGTGGTGGTTCGGAGGATTGGGCATGCAACCTTTGTGGTCATCATTTCAAGGGAAGCTACACTAGAGTTTACCATCATCTTTTGCATATTCCGGGAGATGGAGTAAAGGCATGCACTTGTTCATTGAAAAAGAGAATTGAACTTACTAAACTTCACATGGCTGCCACAAGTGGCATTGTAGAGATGGAGGAGGAAAACTCTTTTGTCTTCAAAAAACCAAGAATTTTAAGCATAGAAGAAGAGTACCCTCAAACAGAAATCCATGAAAAAAAATCCACCGATTTAGGTTCCAGCAAATCTAATACAACTTACAAGTAAGAAAGACAAAGTTGTTAGAGTTGTGGCAGAGTGGTTCAATGTGCAACGCAAGACTGAGGCAAAGGATGCAATGGCTGAATTCTTCCTTGCCAATGGAATATCATTTAATGTCACCCGCTCCCCTCAATACAGAGAGATGATAAAGAAAGTCATTGTTGCTAGTCCATCATTTCAGTCCCCTGGTTACAATAAATTGAGGACAACATTGTTAGATAGAGGGCTCACCAAAGTGCAATTGAGGAGATTGGTCCTACGAACGTAGTTCAAGTTATCACAGATGTTGCACCAGTTTGTACGTATGCAGGATTGATGATTCAAAGTAGGTACAAGCATCTATTTTGGATTCCTTGTTGTGTGCATGCTTTAAATAATGCACTCAAAGACATTGGTAAAATTTTTTGGATCACCCGCATTATTTTGGATGCAAGAAAGGTGCAAATGTTCATTTGCAACCACCATGCCTCTCTAGCTATTTATAGAATTTATGCAAAAAAGGAGTTCTTGAAACCGGCAGATACAAGTTATGCCACCTACTATCTCTTCCTTGACCGCATGCTAGCGCTGCAGCATGCCCTAAAGGCCATAGTTATAAGTTCTGAGTGGTCTGCATGGGGGGAATCCAAAACAGATCAAGGAAAGAAAGTAAGGCAGTTGGTGTTGAATGATGATTGGTGAGTTGATGTGAAATACATTGTCTCATTCACTGCTCCAATAGTGGAGCTAATCAGGTATGCAGATTCAGATTCCCCTTGCCTAGGAGAAATATATGAGTCAATTGATAGCATGATTGGAAAGATCAAGTCCATCATTCATCAAAGGGATCCCTCTTTGGTGTTATTTAATGAACTCCAAAGGTTGATTGAAAAAAGATGGAACAAGTTAAACACACCTCTTCATAGAGCCGCTTATGCACTTAATCCAAAGTGGTATGTGGAGAGGGAAGGTAGAGTTCCACCAATAGATGACCTTGAAGTGAAACAAGGATTTATTGCAGCCATAGAAAAGATGTATACATCAAAACAAGCAACCATAGTTCGAGAACAATTTCTTGATTTTTCTTTGTTCAGTAGCCCCACTTTCTCTAGAGCCACAAAGCAAGATTTGTTGGGTATGGCACAAAGAAGT